>WAAB01022691.1:0-61083 GCA_013389865.1 Piaya cayana
CTGAAAAGCTCTTGGCCCCTTGCGAACAACTCCATTAACATTACACAACAGAGTGATTATCACCATTGTAACTTTAGCCAGCTCCACCCTACCAGCGTACTTAGAAAGACAATCCCAACATGGAGCTGCTTATGCAGCTTCTCAGAGAATCTATAAGTACTATCTCCTTAAGTTCTCTCTTGAAGTCTATCAAGGCCCACAAAACATAAAAACCTCCCAAATGGCAGAACTATGTATTCTTGGTAACACAATATATCCTGCAAGGAAGGGAATTGCTATATGGCTGCTGCCATTTTAAAGATGTAGGGGGAGTTTCCTTTTCACCTGTGGATATTTGTAGCTAGAACACTGTGTCAGGGGAGAGACTTCAAAGGTTCTATTTAATACTTTATTGCCTGTAAAATCTTTTTCATGTAATTATTTTTGTGTAGTTACTCTTTTAGGTAAAATTACCTTATTTTGCCCTTTTTCTGGTTTTAACTTTCTTTTAATTATTGCTCTTTCTTGGTAGAAACCAACAATTCTTATCTTTCCTTCACAAGACTAGGAAGGTTCCATCTTTGGTAAATACATATTTATTCATACTTAATAGAACAAAATTACTCCCACTGGAGCTATTAGTCTATCAGCTAAGTATGTAATTAAACTTTTTTAAAGCATATTATGTACTTAGCAGACCAGAAAGACAATATAGTCTCTAGTCTATATGACAATATAGACTCTAGTCTAGCTGGTAAATAGGCAATTATACCTTTTCTTCAAATATTTATTTACCCTTTTAGAGAATCACTCAAGTCCATTAAATTTTCTACAGGCAGTACTCCTGTTCATCTTTGTATATAACAATGTTTCATTTATTCAACTAAATTGAACATATATTCTGAGTTGTTGTGGGATGTGCATGAAGAAATTTATTTTCTCTAACATGTTGTGAAAGTCTGGAAACATAAAATAATTGCATCTGAGATCCATCACTTACCTTTGCCTGTTGATACCCCCTTGGAGCTTCTCCAAGCTTCCCAAACCCCTACCCTAATCATATATCAGCATTTTGAGAGTTATTAAATATGCTACAAAAATAAATTGCCCTGACATGAGAATGAGACACAAAACCATGATATTCCTGTCCTGACTAGCAACAGGATAAACATGCAATACGGCTAGTAAGAACCGAATGTGAAAGCTTAACACGGCAGGAAAAGGAATATCCCAGCTTTTCCATGTGTTTTCAGGATCATTTCATGGATTCTTTTATGAATTAAACTCATCCTTATTTGTCAAACACATACACACTTGTTTTCTTCCCTTTAAGTCAACTAACATTATGGATGGGTTTGAGCACCTTGCTTAAGGAGGTTCTCAGTTTTTATAAGTCTTGAAAACATCAATCCTGAAGAGTGATTTCCTTTAAATAATTTCTAGAGACTTCTAAAATGTGTTATTTATACATTTCTGACTTATGAATGCTATTTAAAATGCCTTAAAATGCCACCTAAATAGTGTAATTTTCTATAAAATATGCAGGACCTCCATTGTAAAAGGACTGGTCCATGAGCAGTGATCTGCAAAAGTAAACAATCTGGTAAAACTTAAACTTTCACGTGTTGATCCAGCAAAGCTATTAAGCACAAGACTAACTTTACCAAAAGGTAGTCTCATACTAGTGCAAGTACTGAAACCACTCCTAAGTCTCTAAAAAATCAGGCTTTTTCATCATTTTAGTTTTGTACAGAAGAAGAGTATGCCCAAATTGATGAATGCCCAGATTTGTCATATCCTTGATACCTGTAAATGTCTTGCAACAATTGGACAAGTCATTTACTGTCAGAAGGAAGAAAAGCAGTTATTTTTGACAGACAAGTAAAATACCATTGTAGATTTTTAATACTGGCCTCTCAGAGCTTAACGAACTGCATTTTTATAAGGATTTTTGTGGAATGCAGAATTTGGGGTTTTCTTTTTTTTTGCTTTTTTTGTTATACTCAACAGAGAGAATGGCAATAAAAAAGCAGCTTTTGAAGGAAACAGACCTTTAAAATCCAAGCCTATTAAAATCTGTAAAATGACCTCTGTTCTGGAAAATGTGGATGACGCTGATTCTCTTTCTTCCTCCAAATAACAAATGGCCTTGGATATTTTCAGCTACATTCCAGCCTTCAGATGTGCATGCTGCCATGAACTATACATTCACTTGCACAGCATATTAGCAAAGACATCTTTTATCCTGGTATAATAATGGAGAAAGCAATAAAAGAAATTTTAAAAGCCTTGTTTTTACATTCTCTGTTGGCAAGAGACCACGATTTTTCTTCTCTGAATTTTGGTTATGATGTTTCTTACTATAGTACAAGTTCATCAACATTCTTTGTGTTATAAATAAAATCTTTCTTTTACTGCCATGCTGACAATGCAAAAAGAGTTATACATTTAAATGTATTACTTATTGATTTATTATGCCTGGAGGATATGAACCCTAAGATGTAATTCACCTTCTAGTGCACATTTTGTTGATGGTTTTCAATGTATCTCACAAAATTATAGTGAACTAAGCACTCTGTGGGGAGCTGTTATTTCCAATTTAATTTATGGTTTGATAAACAAGGAATATAAAGGTTATGGATCTCACAAAGGAAATCCTTGCCACTTCTGAGAATAACTCTCATTTTTAGATTTCAACCTTCTGTTTCTGTTACTCTTTCTATTTCTCATTATGTCACCCAAAAAGTAGCTGGGATTTGATCCTGTGGTGTAATACCCTTCTAGTTTATGAGTTTGCATTTATGTTTTCCTGTAGTTTGTACCATCTACAAGCTCTGTGCATAAGCATCATGAGCCAGATACTCATTTGTTGTAGACTGGTATAACTGTTCAGATTTCAGTTGCTCTGCAGCAGTGTACAACCACAGAGGCTCTAGTCATGAATTCCAAAAATAAAGAGCATGTTTCAAATATCTTCCATGAATTTAGAGTTTGTTTTTGTGGGTTTTTTAACATCTTAATGCTAAAGCAACATTTACCTAATCCTCAAGAACACTGCTTTTTTTAATGGTCATTTTCCAATTTTTTTTATTATTATCCCAGGTGCCACCATGCCCTGTGAGGAAATTTCTGTCAAACAGGAGTTAGAATACCTTCGTTTCCTGAAGAGGTCACTCCTTGACTGCTTGTCATATGGACATAGCTATTGTTGACCAATAGTATTGCCTTCAGGAAGCCAAAACAGTATTTCCTTTTAGAGTTATGGTTATGAACACATGTATTATAAGTGCCATCTTATGTTTTAATGTTTTAATAAAACTATCTGTGGCCAGCTGGTGTAGTACAGTGGTTATAATCAAGACATCAACTTTCTTTCATAGGTAGAAATATTTTCTGTTCTGAACAGACAAAATATCAATCATTGCATGATAACTGTCTGCAAATCCTAATTTTCATTGGCAATCACTTTATTGTAACTAATGATATGTAAACTTAGGCATCAGCCATGAAGCATCTTTCAGATTACTTGTATTCATTACTACTTTTTTTAAAAATCATTGTTACAATACTAGCTGAATATACAACCAAAAGTGCAAGACCTTTGGAGAAGATTTTCAGGAGAGGAATTGATTAAAAATGACCTTTCATAGCTTCAGTTTTCCAAGTGATTTCCCTGAAGTGACCCTCATTGGTCATCAGCCAGTTATAATAATTACCATAAACAGGTGAATGGAATTTTAAACTTGTGCTTTATCACAGGAATGTCCAACAGGAAGATAAATAATAAATGCAATGTAGAAGGCTGGCACCTTAGAAAGACAAGTACACTAAATGGAAAAAAAGGAAATGGATAAATGGATATGCTCATTATATATGTTGTGCCTTACAAAGACATCTAGCCCAATTTTGTACTCAGAAAAACACTCAACAAGAAAAATTTTCCAAAAAAGGGAATAAAGTGTAAACTCAGAGCAGTTTCCCAGTCCTCCTCATAAGGCAATCCCACTAATTTCCAACCAGAACAAGAGAAGGGGATATCAGGAGCAGAATGGGATCATGGGCGCATAACAAGGTGGCTTTTTCTAGAGGAGATTGTGCTGTAAGGTGTCTACAGGACAGAGCTCAGTTTTAACTGTGCATATTGACATAATGCCACTGGTTTTCATGGGAATTGCCTCAAGCTAGTATGAGAGTCTAGGCAGCTCTCTCGTAAGTGAATTACATTATTGCATTGTTAGGCTTGTAGTAAAAACCAATACCTATCAAATCTGGTACATGAACAAGTTAGGCACTCAAGAACTGTAGAGACACAATTTTCCAACAGATTTCTAGCCACTCAGCATCAATACATAGATACAGAGTTACCCTTTGTCCTTTCCTACCCTATCACTCACCTTCCTGGGACCCTAAATAAGTCTGCACAGCCTGTTGCTTTCATGACCTAGGAGAGGACAAAGTCTTTTGCTGCAACAGTTTTCACAAACTGACCCTTTCTGGTGTCTAAATGGGATCTTCAGAAAGAATGTTTCTATGGGTGAGGGCTGAAGTACTTAATAAAATGTTGCCCCTGCTTCATCTAGTATGTGTGGATTAATACAGAAGGGAAGCGCTCACTTCATAAAAAAATAGTTCCTCATTGTATACTGGGTAATCCATTGCGTGATCCATTGTAACAAGATCATTCTGGATAGATGCAGTACATGGAGGTGCCTTCTCTTCTGATTAAGTTAGTAATCTCTTGGCTTAACTCCTACAATCCATTTTTCCAAGTCTTTCATCACTCTGAAAGGATATTTATTTCATTTTCTAAGTGGAATGTATATACCTTGATTATAGTGCTCCCCCCCTTATGATTATATGCCTGTGGTGTTCCAGACCAGTTTTACAGTTTCAGTTCTACATCTTGTGTCACCACATGATTAGCTCTGCAGAATACAATTAACAGCTGTTGTGCTGCTCGCAAGGGTGACATTGCATAGAAGCTGTCTCTCAATTCAAAAGAAAAGAAAACTTTTAAAAGTGTTAAAACATTGAAAACTTTTCACCCCCAGAGTTAAGGCATACCATGCAAAGTGTGCCATTGCTTGAAAATGGATCACCTGCACTGTTACGGTACCTGGCCATGAAATCTCTGGAAAATGTTTTCCTCCCCAAAAATTATTCCTTAAACAATATCCTCTAAGCCTTGATCTCCATAGGAGACATCAGGACCTCTAAAGACCCAAATGTCTGGGAAGAATAAAGAAGGCACATTTGTCACTTGTTAGATATGTTGTTATTAATGGTATTTTTTATTTGTGTTAAAAGGTCCATGATTCCAGTAAGACCTCCTTATGGCAGAAATCATTGTGAGATGTTTTGGGGGTATTTCTCAGAAGGACAAGCTTTAATCTTCCATTTATTAATCATTGGCACTTACTTCTGTGTTTTTTCCTCTGTCTCTAGCTATAGTACTTGGAAACTGTCAGACCTTAAGGTCTGAGGATGAAGCCTGTGGCTCTCTCACATAAGGGCCAAAACAGAGCACCACCACAGAAGAGCATGGGGCAAGTCTTTGACAATTGCAGTTTCCTTCTCTGCATCCAGTGACTCCTATGAACATTGCCTCCTAGCTTTTCTTCATAACGAGCATCTTGTGCCACTTGTGTACTCTGTTACTACTGTAATGTCTTGTGAGGCTTGGAAGTGAGGGGTAAGTCTTGGGGTTACCCACCATTTAGCTAACAGAACAATAACATTAACAGGATAGCCTTAGGCTGTCTTTGTTCTCTTTCTGCAATATCCTTCCACTCTTCAGTTTTAAAACAGATGATGCGTATGAATTCTGCACTGCACTTCAGTTTCCTTCCTCCATCATCACTGCAATTCCAAATGGCTGCAGTTTTCTGCATTCTTGTTTATCAAAACACAGGCTCACTGTCTATTTCTATATATACATATGCAAATATGTATGTGTCTGTGTGTATGTATGAATGTAAAAGAAATCACATATACATATATATACACAATATATATACATATACAATATGTATACATGCACACATGCGTGCATTTAGTACTTTACTAGGAAAAAAAGAGCAATATGTTTATAGTTTTCGTATGGGGGTACACAATATCTCTATTTTAAGCCAGGACAGAGCTGTAGTTCTCAAACCAGCTTTTTTTTCTTTTTTGTGTGTGGCCAGAGTGTGATGGTATGGTTTTGTTTTAACTTTTCCACCAGAACCTGTTTTTAAAACCAATCTTTTTAATATTTCTAGTCTTGTATTTGGGATATCATTCATGGCTGAATTTGAAGGAGGAGCTCAGGATCATTTTGATAGGAATGGTTGGACTCGATGATCTGGTGGGTCTCTTACAACCTGGTGATTCTATGATTCTATGATTTATATTCAAACATTGCTTCTGCCATTGATTAGAAAGCCATGTAGCCCCTCTACCTTATTTCTTTACAGACCAAGAAGCAGAAAACCTCTGCAAGAATACTGACAATATTTTTATTCTAATTTCCTCTACTTTGTGTGGATCAATACAAAGAACATTTGCATAAAGCATTTAAAATAGGACACACAAGTTGTTCAGTTGAGCTTTTTTGGGAAGCTGAAAAACATCTAGTAATTGTGAGGATGTGTTTTTTCCCCCACAGCTTATTAATACAAATCACTTGTTTCTATTGCCAGTTCTGGTGAACTAGCAAGCTGCCAAGGTGCTAATGAGCATATAGTCTGAATAGAAATTCCAGTGCCACTAGCCATGATGATTAGGCACGTTGCTGAATATAGATGGTGATGTCTTGACCCTTATCTCTGCCTCCAACTTGAATGAGTTCTAGTCTGCTCCAAAACATTTGTCATCTTTAACTGAGAAGTTCAGAACATGTTGTTCTGTTTTTCAATGAAAGCATGTTGCCACTTCTAAAAGCATCCTTATGTAAGACAGAGAACTCGTCAAAGATTTTCTTCCATATCTTGAAGTCATTCAAAGAAGAGCAACTGCATTTTGACTACAGCAATTCAAGTACTGAAACTAGTGAAACTGGCTGCCTTCAGACATGTGACTTTGAGTCTTTTCATAGCAGCAGAACTGTGATTATGGTAGTTGGATTTCTTTCTTTTCCCCATCTTGCTAACTCCTCATCTGCTATGGCTTATCAATTATTAACCTTATCAATTTATATAAAGAATTTTGGGTGTAGACACATGGGCCAGAAGAATTCTAAAAGACAAGGTGCTGACTCCAGCACCAAGAGCTGGGCTCTTTCTTGTGTGAGAACTGAATAAACATTCTCAAATACCACTCTCCTGTTTTGATCCATGGAATAGGAAACTGAAAGGAATAACCAAGGCCCATTAGCACAGTGTGTCTTCTGGGCTAGCAACATTCTGTGACCATTTCCATGAGCAGCATGTCAGACTGCAGTTCTTTCAGACCAGCAATGCCTATGTTCCCCTAGGCTTCAAGAGGAAAACTCAAGCTTTCTCCAATGTAATGATTCTTGCCAAGTCATGCAGTATTTGCAACAGCAAGAGAACCACGTGTATTTTGTTGCAGCCATGAGGATTAAAAGCACATTATACAAAATATGGCCTTTTAAAAATAGTAACTAGCCATCTTTGCCTTTTGCAAATAGGTAGGAGCATTGCATTATGTGTTTCAACCTTTATAACTGTAGTCTAGGGATTTATGGATCAGTAGAATAACTATTTCCTCCCTCCTAAACACAACAAACTACAGTTCCTACCCAGTGTACCTCTCTTCACTTGCCAACAGTCTTAGCCAGTCTCTGCTACTTGCTATTTCATTTTTTTCAAATAAATAAGTGTATGAATTTGTAATCCAGTTTGCTAGCAGACTGAAATGAACAATCTATAGTCTGATATTTGTTTCTATACAACATTTCCCTATATAGATCTGTTTAGCAAAAAATGAAAGTAAATTTAGAGACATTTTTTCACAAAGTTCTCTGAAGGTCACAAATACCAGTCAAGCATCAGCAATTACAATGGACACTGAATACGGAGCATTAGGCTACTCTGCCAATGTGCTGGATGCTACAGGAAAAGGTGACATTTAGCTGTTTGCACTGTACATTTCTTAGGAATAATAATTTCAGCAGGTCCGTTGTATAAGGGAGGAAAAACCCCAAAACCCAGAGATCTTCCTACCACCCCTTCATTCTGCTGTTATCGCAGGTGCTAAATAGCAAAGATAATGCATGATATGTTGCGAAAACATAACAGCAGACACTGCAAATGTGCCACACTAGACAGCTGTTCTTTGGATTCTACTGCATCCTTCACCCTGCTGATCCAGTGAAACTTTCATTTACCTATCCCCAGAATAAGCTTTTAAAGTCCCACTCAGCGTTGAACAGTGGAGGCATCATGACTGTACTCTGAATGATTCTGTTTAAAACTGGAAAAGCATTCTGTTCTGAGCAAAAACTTGAAGTTCACTGAGGTAACTTTTTCTTAAGTGCAGGTATTCACCTGCTTCTTGTAAATAGTTTTTAATGTTAGCCTCTGCCATGTCTTCAGAAGTCTTGCTTTGTTTGCATTGAATGAGATAGAGGCCAATGCTTCCTATAAAGTTTACAGGACAGTAATATTTGTAAACAATCAACTTTATTAAAGAGAAGATAATATTTAGTAATTTCTAAGTATTATCTACAAGTATTTCATATAATTTTAAAATTCCAGGCAAAATTCTTAGGTGTCCTAAGCACCATTGATTCAGCATCCCTGAATCAACCTAAGAGAACGCTCTAAGTCATACTCATAGTTCCCTGAATCCTGGGCTGCTGGATTTTTTGTAAGTCACAAAACTAAGTATTAGAATAATGCTAAATCTTGGTTACTGGTAACAGCCCATGATGAACTATGGGGATTTACTGCTTTCTAGGGTATATCACTTTTCCTGGCACTGACATAATTTGGACTGAGCTCACCATACTACCTCGATGTTTTCCAATGTAATTGAAGGTTTGGCTGATGATTTAACATGCTCTGTAGAAGGAATGTGAAAAATAACACTAGCCAAGACATTTGTACTACGTTTTAGCTTGGTAATCTCCAGCTTGTTGCTCTTATCCTTAGATACCTTCCTCATTAACTGCCATTCTAAAAAAAAAGCTGCTGTTAATGAAAACACACCACTGTCCACTAAAACTATGTGCAGGATAAAATTTGCAAAATAACTCTCCGGAAATTTTCTTCAATTAAAAGAAAACAAAAATAGAGGATTATTAGTAAGATGATAAGCTAGCTCTCCTAGTACATTTTACTCTGCTAGTTAACTCACTTCAACCACTGATTTTATGTCATATTCTGAGTGTTTAATGGATAATGCTTAGTTTCAAAAGGAAATAAAAATCTAGTTTGGACAGGTTTTATGTCTCTGATTTTGACCCTGTTAATCACACATCCTCAGAAGCAATATAGACATTTAAGAACAACTATTTAATTTCTCAGATTCTGAATTTTTATACTGGATTATGAAAACAATTATTGTTTAGGAGAGAGGGGGATTGGAAAAGAAAATAAACAGAAATTCCTAAACCCAAGACTGCTGTGGTTAGTGAATTTTCCCCATATGTTTTTACTGTTTGCTAAGCTTCACCAAGCACTACTGATTAGTGTATTAAATAAATGTTTCACAAAGAAAACCAATAAAGCACATGAGTGTCTGTATTTTTAAACAGCATTTATCAAGTCTGAATGAAATTCAGCTTCTCAGCAGATGCCTGCTGTCAGCATAAGTTTATAAATCACTGTCTGGTGCTTTACCAGAAAGGATACAATGGTTTTGAAACAATCCTTGCTCTTAACAGAAGTAATGCCAAAGTTGTAGGACTATTTTCCTTCCTCTAGGCACATACATGAAGATGATATTAACAGGGAAATTTCTGACTTGGGAATAATTAAAAGATCCACCTATCATCTTCTCTGCTGCCTTCAGCTTTTCTGTAGGCAAAATGTACCTAAAGATTTCACTAGCTTTTACACAAGGTTATAAAATAATGTATATCTACCTGTAGGATTATTCTGTTCTGTAGAATATAACAACTATACTGCAGAAATTACTTCTACCTTAACATGGTAGATATAACTGAAGTGGCCATAAAGTATGTTCTTTGCTGCCTAAGAATAAGGGCATTCCTGCATTATGCTTTTTTGTGATCTTCATTTGGCAAC
Source organism: Piaya cayana (assembly GCA_013389865.1). Lineage (NCBI taxonomy): Eukaryota > Metazoa > Chordata > Aves > Cuculiformes > Coccyzidae > Piaya > Piaya cayana. The sequence continues at coordinate 10,173 of WAAB01022691.1, forward strand.
AGGCAGGAGGTCTAAGTACATGCTTTATGTGATAGAGACCAGCAGACTGCAGAAAAGAACAAGACTGCCTTGTGGCCTTCTAGGAGCTCTGTGATAAATTCTTCAGTGTCAAAGATACTGGCAGAAATCAGAAACACCAGAGGAGATTAAATAAAGTGGCTTGTAGCAATGTAATCATAAGGCAACATTACTGAAAAAGAAAGCAAGTATGTATTTTTTTGTGTTATAGTCATTAATAGTGTACTTGTAACCCTATGGCAATACTACAATAGATTTAATACGTGCTAATGGAGTGGTCAGGAAAAGACATGGCACTCTGTCAAAGGAGGACAGAGTTTGATATTGAAAATCCATTTTAAATATTGCATTTAGTATTCAGGCCATCCTCAGAAAAAGATTTAGCAGAAAGAGCATCCCAAAGTGGCAATAAAACTGATTAGAAGTGCAAAAAGATTTCCATTTAAAGGAGGAGAAAAGCTTAAGTTTTTTTTACTAATGATGAGATAAGTAAAGGGAGATGGGAGGGAATCAGAAATTAAAACCCCAGTCCAGCTAACAGCGGAGTCATTGGGAAGCCTTTCATTAACTCTAGCAGAAGCTGGAGTATGCCCTCTGTCAGCTAATGTTGGCTGTTCTTTCATACTGGAGGAAAAAGATGAGTTACTAAATGAACTGTACAGTGAAATTGTACTTACCATGTATAGTACAGTCTTACTCTCTATTGTTGGACATTGACATCAGGAACCTACAAGAAAATAAGAGTGAGATTCATATTTCCCCCAGGTACCAGAGCAGATATGGCCACCAGTCCTGAGAACCACGGCACTCAAATCTGGCAGGACCAGGAGGAGAAGGTGGTGCTCAGAGGTAGCTAACACTCAGAAGATGAGAACAGCCCTCAGTGTCATTAAAACATAACATGGGGTAGAGATGAAAAGATACTTCCCAGCCTCCCCTCTTTCTAGAACTAGTGCTTTGCCCAACTCAAGTTCTCCTGCTGTCCAGGTTTTTTGGAGGTGCTCTGAGGTTGGTTGGCTGGTTACATGCTGGAAAACACATAGAAGATTTATCATTCCTCATGTTCAACCACTTAGCAGCTTGAGTTCAACGAGAGACATCTTTGGTGTGTATACAAGATACCCTGTTAATTGTTTTGAAGTGATTTCTCTAGAGGTAGTCTAGAGGTAAAGAAGTTTAAATGCTTGTCCTAAGGATATGCTTTTTTCTCTATTAAGTTTCCTCTAGTGCTCTATGTGTGATAATTACTGTTTCTAAACTGCTAATTAAGCTTCTGGCGACAGAGATGTCTGATTATAGTGAGTTTCAAAACACTAGTGCACCGGGAGCAGGATTTTCTCCTTGAACTGTGTCTGAAGATTAGCACTTGTACACTTAACATAATTTTATCATACTGCATGCTTTCCAAAACCATCTTCAAAAAACATTTCTGATAAGATATGATTTTGCCATCATGTGGTGCTGATACAGAGTTTTACTTAGAGTACTTCTGTGGCTTGGACCTTAGCTGTAATCTTTTTCTGTTCTTTGCTTTCTATGACTATGAAGCAGTCTTCCTTTAAAGTCTCATTCCAAGAACAAGAAATAGCTTTTGGTCCCTGAAGGCCCTCACCTCACCCCAGCACCACCAGACGATACCACTCTGACATTGTTTTCGCTCTTCTCAGCCTTCTACAAATGCCCTCCGTGATGTTAGAAGCACTGGTGAGAGGACAGAAATATTTCTATTTGGTACATGGACTTTTCAATCATATGTCCAAAGGACGGTATTTGGGAAGTAATTATTAGGGTTGGGAGTGTTAGAGAAGTTCAAAGGACTTATCCCCTACTAACAGTAAAAAGCAGAAGTTACAGAAGGTCCATAAGCTTGTTATGTTCAAATCAGTACTGAGGTCAAATGGGCTACCCTGGCTTAGAGCTACTGGGCAATTTTACCCAGCATTTTTGGGAAATACTGAAATGTGACATGCTGAGAGCTCTGAAAGGGAGAGGACTGCAAGGGAGGGAATCAACAACAAAAATGGAAGAACAGAAAATAAATACCAAAAAAAGTAAATACCAGCTGTCTTTTCCTAAGACAGTCTGGCCTGGTGATTGTGATTAACTAAAATTAAAAACCTGGAGATGTCAGAGTTTCTTGGAGCTACCTACTGTATTTGAGTCTCCTTTATCTGGTAAATTCTTTTCCTTTACTCTCAATGCTATCTGTTTACAAAACTGTATTATTTTTGGAGGGGTTTGTTCAGGGGCAAACTGTGGTCTGTGACCAAATGGAGACACAGGGAGCAGATGCCATTTCTTTGAAATTAAGTTACCCACCTGGTCCAAGTTTTATTCTCAGCAGCTGACATACAACTGAAATTTCCTTTGATACATTTAATTCATGCTGTTGCATAAACTAAAGGGTACACACTGTAGCATTAGTTAAAAACACAAAAAGCTGGTTTTCTTTGCTGAGGCTCAGGTTCTGGCCTATATGTGAAAAAAACACTCAGCTGTGCATTGATAAAACAACTGTCTCTCATGTGATTTGGCATGGTGGTTCAGAGGGTTTTTTTCTGTTGTTGTTGGTGTTGGTGTTGTTGTTGTCAGTGCAGAATAGCTAAACCCTTTAAAAAACATTTAATTTTACACTTTTCTGCGTCAGCCTTCCCCTCTCAGCTGCAAGCAGCAGGAAGCCCTTTATGAGCAGAAACACCTGTGGATTTTTCGCATTTTTGCGTGCATACTTCAGCCTTCCAAAGGGCATTCCTCAACCTGCAACCTCTCATGTGAAGTCAGAGCTAACCCTTTTTGTTTTGTGAGACCAGGGAGTAAGTATTTTGCCCTCTGGGCCCTGTGTGTGGGAATTATTGCACAGGGTTAGTTATGAGACCATTTAAACAGCCGAAACTTCAGTCCGAGTATGGTTCTGGCCTGTCCATGGAAAATCACAGAATGGCTTGGGTTGAAAGGAACCTTTACAGGTCATCTAGTCCACCACCCCTTCAGTGAGCAGGGACATCTTCAAGTAGATCAGTAGAGCCCTATCCAACCTGACCCTGAATGTTACCACCTCTCTGGGCAACCTGTTCCAGTGCTTCACCACCCTCAGTGAAAAAAAAAAATCTTCCTAATGTGTAGTCTAACCCTCTTCTCTTNGAGAGAGACGTATCTCTCCCTGCTTATTTATACCCTGGTTTACATAGAAAATCACATGGAATACTGGGAGATTGAGTTCTTTCCCAGCCACAACCTGGACACCAAGAAGGGTCCAAAACTCAAAACCATTACACCTTTCAATATTGAAAGGCTGCAATAAGGTCTCCAAGCTTGGAGTCTCCTCCAAGCTGAGCAACCCCAGCTCTCTCAGTCTCTCTTCACATGAGAGGTGCTCCAGGTCTGTGATCATTTTTGTGGCCCTCCTGTGGACTTGCTCCAAGTGGTCCATTTCCCTTCTGTGCTGAGGGCACCAGAGCTGGATGCAGCATTCCAGGTGTGATCTCTCCAGAGCAGAGGGGAAGGTTCGCCTCCAGCGACCTGCTGGCCACATGTCTTTTGATGCAGCCTAGGAATCTTTACTATTGCGCAGCACAGTTCATACCAAAAATGCCAGCAAGTAAAACTCTCTAAGGCTCATTTTGGAGTTTTCAAAAATAAGCATCCTTTATCAGGGCTGAGCAAGATACGAGAGCGATCTCCATCCATCATCTGCAGCCAGACGAGAGCTGGGACGGGATGGATTTCCCACTCACATGCACGGGGATTAATTCTCCAATCATACGCCTGTTCTATCATTTTCAAGGACTGAGTTTAGTGTTGTTAGGAACTTCACAACAGTGAGATCCCTCGCTGATTCTGAGCCGGCTGCAGCCCTGCCTGACCCTGCACCGGGGCTGGGAAAGGCTGCATACAGAGGGGATGGAGCAGAGACAGGTCACAGCGAACACGTGAGGTGATCATCTCCAAAGAGCGAACAGCGTCTGGAAAAACACGGTCTGAAAGAAAACACGCTGTCGGAGGGGCGTTCTGTCTAACTTTCAAGAAACACAATTACTTAAGAGGAACCGCCACTTTGGCTCAGCTCAAGGACAGGGCGCTCTGGCGGCGGTGAGGGCTCCTGGCGGTTCGGGGTGCGGGAGGCAGGCGGGCGCCGCTCCCCACGCCCCCGGCCGGTCCCCGGGCGGACAAAGGCGCCGGGAGGCGGGGAGGCGCCGCGGGGCGGCCCTGACCCGGCACGGAGGCGGCGGCGGCGGCGGCGGCGGCGGCGGCGGCGGCGGCGGCGGCGGCGGCGGCGGCGGCGGCGGCGGCGGCGGCGGCGGCGGCGGCGGCGGCGGCGGCGGCGGCCGCGGGGATGCCGCTCCCCGCCTTCCTCCTCGTCCTCCTGCTCCTCGCAGGTCAGCGGGGCCGGGCCGGGCGGGGGGCGAGGCGGCGGCGGGGGCTCCGCGCGGGGGCGGGGGCCGCAGTCCCGCGGGCTCGGCAGAGCCTCCGGGGGGCGAGCCGGGGGGCCCAGACCTGGAGGGGGCTCTGCGGGGGTCCCAGATCTGCAAGAGGCGAGCCGGGGGGGCCACACTTAGAAGAGGCTCTCTGGGGTGTCCCAGATCTGGAAGGGGCTCTCCAGAGTGTCCCAGATCTGGACGATTCTCTCCAAGTATCCTAGACCTGGAAGAGGCTCTCTGGGGTGTCCCAGATCTGAAAGGGGCTCTCCAGGTGTCCCAAACTTGGAAGAGGCTCTCTGGGTATCCCAGACTTGGAAGAGGCTCGCCAGAGGTCCCAGATTGGAAGAGGCTCTCCGAGGTGTCCCAGATCTGGAAGAGGCTCTCTGGGGTGACCCAGACCTGGAAGAGACTCTCTGGGGGTCCCAGACCTAGAAGGGGCTCTCCGGGGTGTCCCAGATCTGGAAGAGGCTCTCCGGGGGTCCCAGACCTAGAAGAGGCTCTCCAGGTGTGCCAGGTCTGGAAGAGGCTCTCCGGGGTGTCCCAGATCTGAAAGGGGCTCTCCAGGTGTCCCAAACTTGGAAGAGGCTCTCTGAGTGTCCTAGACCTGGAAGAGGGTCTCTAGGTGTCTCAAACTTAGAAGAGGATCCCTGGGTGTCCCAGATCTGGAAGAGGCTCTCCGGGGTGTCCCAAACTTGGAAGAGGCTTTGTGAATGTCCCAAACTTGGAAGAGGTTCTCCAGGGTGTCTCAGACTTACAAGAGGCTCTCTGGGGATGTCCCAGACCTGGAAGCGACTCTCGGGGGTATCCCAAACTTGGAAGAAGCTCTCCAGGGTGTCCCAGTGGATCTTTCCTGGGCAGGTTGCAGTGTGCAAGTCTCTGTTGGGCTGCAGGAGGGTTAAATACGCTCCATGAGCTGTCCTGGCCCTGTGCACTTGGGCAGGGTCGGGGCACCCCTCGTACCCCCAGGTTTGGTGAGCAAGCAGGAATGCACCCACAGACCGCTGCTGCACTTGCTTCTTCTCGCATAGCTTTGCTTGATGGGTGAGTTAGGAGCACATTCAGAGATACAAGCACACCTGCCAAAACTGGTGACAGCGGGAAAGACTGGGAGCCGCTGGCATGGAGAGTCCTGCAAGGGAGACAGTGCAAAAGCCTTGCCATGGGGAGTTGTCCCACATGCAGCTACAGGGGTCACCCCATGGTGCTGCTCCTTCACAGCAGGGCCCATGCCAGTCGTGGCTTCTCCTCTCCTGGTGACTGACATCCCTCTGGCTGCCTAGGTTCACTTCAGACTGATAGGTCAGTTGTTCCACTTTTTTGTGCATATGTGTTTCTTTAGTACATGGGTAATTGCACAGGTTTAAGGCTCAACTGCTCGAGCTGACCCGTGTGCTGTGTCGCACAGCCCTCTCCAACCCTCAGCCTCAGTTGGTGCTTGTTTTCAAGCAGAGACCAAGCATGAGCAGCTTCAGAAAGCTAGTCTGCTAAAATCTGATGAACAAGATTGAGGTTTTGGGATGGAACAGCAGCAGGAGTCTCTCACTACTCAGTCAGCATGCAAAGTAGCCTCGGTACAAGGTGGGAAGTTGCAGCTAGAGGTGGGGCGAGAACAGGAGCCTGGCAGCACCTGACATGCTGTAAAGTTGCCTGGATCCAACACACCAAAAGCTGGGGCAGCCCAGATGAAGGGTAGTAATGGGAATGAGACAGTGGGAACCCCTTAGCGTGATGTGCTTCCTGGGGAACAAGCCACAGCATACTGGGAATGCTGAAGCATAACTTTACCATCTTCATCTTCAGGTCTCTGCCATGGCAAAGAGGTCACTAAGGGTGATGGTGTGTGGGACAGACAGTCTGCTTGGATTCATCCAGGCTGCAGGTCCTGGCAGCGGGGAAGGAGAGCCTGGGATGAGATGTGGAAAGCATGGGATCCCCAAGGACATTTTTACAGTGCAGTAGCAATACCCAGAGACTGTCCTGTGTTATTTTCTTTGGGGGACCTGACATAGGAGTTTGAAAACACGTGAGTCACAGCACCACGAGAGGTTGATAGCTTTAAAATAGCTTCTCACAGCAATAAAAGCATACATGTTCTTTCACTCTTCTTCATTCTCAAGAGCTTTCTTAGTGTTGTTTCACAGTTTGCACTGTTACTCAGTCCAGTGGAGCATTGCTGCTGGAATGTTTGTGTCCCTGGCAGGACAGCACCCTGTGCTGGGTGCTGCTGTGTCATGCTGGCCATGGCATTGGAGCTTGAGCAGAGCGAGGCAAAGTGCTGCCAGCTGGCAAGGGATGAGGAAGCCCCAGGCAGCTCTAATTTATACCCTGGGCTGGGCGGGCACTGGGGTAGGTAGCCAGCTACAGGACAACTATCTCCTGCAGCTCAGTGAGGCAGGCAGCCTGGCTACAGATGTCAGTCTGGACTTTTTGGTGGAATAGAGAAAGGTGATCTGTGATGTCTTCCTGTTTCAAAATGCTCTTTTTTATTTTAAATGATTAAATATGAGAAGGAATTGGTAGGACCAGCTACAAAATACCCGTACACAAAGCGCCTAACCCTGACATTCTTGCCAAAATACAAACAGTGTGGGAATGGGCTGCCATTTGGATTACAGGGTCAGGTCGTGCCTCAAGTGAAGTCCTGTGGTTGTATAAAACTGTTAGATTGCATTTTCTTTAAAGCTGTGCAGTACAGCATTTTGTTGTTGCTGCCATTTGACCGCATGAATGTTATTTTTATTCAGCAGAAGATTGCCTGGCTCAGTGTGATAATGACTGCAAAGCTTACTGCTGTGATGGGACTACTCCCTACTGCTGTTCATATTATGCCTACATTGGGAATGTCCTTTCGTAAGTATGTTTGTGCTTGGGGAAAAAAACTGATGTCCTGTGTTCATGGACTTAATGTGAAATTGAGTTGTGGTGAAACTGTTTGGGAAATAAACAGTGGCAGCATTTGTGGTTTTGGGGGGTTTTGGTTTGTTTTTTTGCTTGATGGTAACAAACATTGGTATTCCTCTGAAGTCTCACGTCGCATATATTTTTGAAGCATACCAGACAGCCTGCTAAAATTGAGGTTTATGTCCTTAGCTTGTGTACAGTTATATAATTTGTGGACATAAGCTTTGGAGCTGGTGAGAAATTTGTTTCAAGCTTTTCAGATAAAAAGGACTGTGAATAGAAATTGTGTGGGTTTTGTTGAAACACTTTGTTACAATACCTGAGTGAAACCACTGTTCAAATGAATTGGATTTGAGGTTCATTTTACCTTGACTACTTTTTCTTTCTTTTTTATTGACTCGCTTGGTTTTGTCAAATGGTGTTTTGGCTGCTGGAAGAATTTATTGAATGGATTATAGGTGAGGGTAGTCTGACCCTGTAACATTGCAGTATGAATAGTATGTTTCACAGTGCTTAAAAAACACAGCAGGTGAAATGCAGTGGCAATGACTATTTTCTATCTAGAGATAAATAGAAGAATAAACTGTTGATTAAAAACATAGGCTCTGCGTCAGTGAGGAAGAAGAAAAGCCTGCATTTTAATAGGCCTGACTGTAGGCTCTGGACTTAATTTAAGTGACAATTTGTGTTATATTCATGTACAAGGACAAACCTAACCAAAACATAAAATGTTGTTCTTCAAGATAGGGCATCTTGCCATCTGTTTCACCAACTCCATCAGTAATTTCCTTAACCTTTAACATGCAGGCTGGGACGTATTTTTGGTTTGTATTCTTGACTAAAACCAGAAGAGGAAAAAGAGGTACGTCATATGGACTACTCAGTGCTTGGGGAGGAGTGAGTGGGAAGGTGGTACTTGCTTCTTCTAAAAAGTCTTCTCTGTGGCAGGTTTTGTTTTAGCTGTGGTACCTGGGGAACATGCCAGTGTTCTTTTCGGCATATTTTGTGGCACTTTGAAGGATTAAGCAGAGGAATGGTATTTTAACAGGGAATTGATCCAGTTTTTAAAGCAGATCAAACACTACCTAGGCTAGAGTAAATAAAATTATAAGGCACCAGAATCCTTAATTCCTCTGGAAATAAAAAGGCATGTACTTAAGACTGATTACTGTTGGAGAATGGCAAGTGATTTTTTCCCCCACTCACCTAGGGAATGTCTGCTTTGATTTTTTTTTTTCTCATTCCAAAGTTGCTTTCCCATTTACATGCATGGAAGGAGGTGCAGTTTTTGAATATCTTATTCCAGCTCACATCATGTGGTTAGGAATGATGCTCACAATAGCGTAAGATGTCAAATCTTCCCATAGAGCAGCAAAGCAAATGGATTTCATGTCCTACTTCCATGTGAACATCCTTGACATTTGTCTAGCCTGATGTCAGAGCTCTGTTTTGGAAAGGATGGATCAGGGGATTCTTTAGAGTGACTGCTAAAATGTTCAAACTGTGCCTTCAGTGCCAGGTTGACACCTAGTCTTTTGTGTGTTTATTTAACAAATGTAAATGGCTGTTGAACTAGAAGGGAGTGCAAGAAGCTCTGACACATTGGAAGGGTTTTTGTGTATCTGGATGGTTTTGAATACTGGAAGGGCTCTTACAAGTGCTGTTTGCCACAACATGTCTTGAGGGAGACATTTGATTCTCCTAATTTTTTATGGTTAAGTACTCCAATTCATGTACTCGGAAGACCAGTCAGGAGTCATTATTCTCCTCTGACCTGACATTTTGCATGACTGAGCCATAGGTTTTATTTTTTTTTTCCTAAAAGCTGTTTGGGGCATGCCTTCTTTAAACATGTGTAATCTCATTTTGAAAACTTCAAGCCTTAATGAGTTGACCATCTGTGCTGGTAAACTGTTCTCTAAGTTCATTTACTAACATTGCTGGGAAATTTTTCTGGGAAATGAAGGTTGAAATTCCTACTGTCAGCTCTTAACTTATCTGCAAGTTTGAAACGAGGCCCTAAATAGTTATCATGACAGCTCTCAACCTTATCACTAAGCTGGGTGAACTCTGTCAGCCTGACATGTAAGATTTGCTTTGTTTTGCTTTGCCCTGCTCAGGGGTCAATTCTTTGGCCTTCATTTGAGATCCCTCTAGTATTTTCATTTCCTTGTTGAAGTGTGGCTAGCAGGGCTGAGCACAGAGTTTTAACAGAAGCCCTGTTAGGATTATTTTTTCATGTATCTCTCTTTCTTTGAGTACCTATTTTGAAGGACCTATCTGTGATGATCACAAAAGACACAAATGAGCTCACAATTTGTTTCCTCTAAGTTCTCAAGTTGTGGTCTTCAAAGGCATGTCTGCTTCTTTAAGCCTTCAGACTGTTCTTTGCTAGATTTGCTACCTTGTGTTTAGTTGCATTGCAAAAGATGTTATTGTGACTTTAGCTACAATCCATAAAATAACCTTTCCTTTTCATTATTTGGAACTCTGTTGGTCTTTTTTTTTAATGTCCAAGCTTTTCCTGCAGAAATTTCATGTTGCCTCACCCTCAAATTACAAACTGAGTAAATTGCATTGGAAGAAGACACCATCGCTGGAATCTGGAAATGGCCACTGGTTCATGTCTTTCTATTAACAAATGTGTATTGAAATCTTTTAAATAACCATTTTTAATCCAACAAACTATATGTCCTGATAATTACATGTAATGCTGTTCTTTAAATATCCTTCTTTTCCTATGTCATCATTTTTTATCCTACTGTCTACACCAAACAATGGACTTGATCTTTGTGGGAGCTTTTGGAAGTGCCTTTTCATTGTCTTAAACACCATTAGTAAACCTCAGTGTTGTATTTACTCCTCTGCTTCTTTAGAGGTTGCCTCTGCTTCTTTATTTGTTTACCACTAACTTCTCTCCTCTCTCCATTCTTTACAAAGTAACATGTTGTTCTGAAGTTTCTGTTCTTTATCTACTCTGAGATGTTTGGGGTTTTTTCACAAGCATAACTCTCTCATGCAGTTTTGGAAAATCCTCTTGGTGTGCAGTTGCTTCTTTTTAAATGGTTCTCTACTTTGTTTCACGCCTCTCACTCTTCTCTTCCTAGACCCATATGCTGGCAGTTGTGCAAACAGACTGTAAACACCAGACAATAATGTATATACTGATGTTAAAACAAAACCAGTGTGACTAGATCATAATCATCGATGCTTAAGTTGCTTGTAGCTCTTAGGTGATTAATTAACTCTCTTCACTCATTAAAATGGGACTCAGCATTGAGATATTCCTTGTAGGGTTTTAGAATTTTCTATTTTAAGAAATTGTCATCTTTTTAGGACACCAGGGAACATTTTACTTTAGTCAAATGAGGTTTTCAGCAAACATCCTCCAGGCTGTGTGCATCTGTGATTATCCTCTTTTTCTTTCCACACATGAAGAACAGATGCAGATGCTCACTCTAGTAGTAGGATTCCAGGACCTAGAAGAGATGTTCCAGTAACTCTGTCTTTAGTTGGACGACAGGTACAACTTGTAAGCATTCAAGGTTTGGGACTGAGTCATCTGTAATCCCATGAGCATCTCTAATGTGAAGTAACACGTCCTTCCTACTCCTTGCCCCCTGCACAATACCCTTTCAGAGCAAGTCACTACAGCATTTATGTTCTAGGTATATTTCCCTACTAGTTTTCAGTAGCGTTTGCCTGTCATTATTTCCTCAGGTGCATACGCATTTCCTCCTGCTTATTTGCTTGGCATCTAGTGCTTAATAGTTAGGTCTTCTAAAAATGTTTTTTTCTTAGACAAATTACAAATTTATGTTTGGACTTGTGTCACATAATGGAATTGTGTCAGTTGGATGAAGAAAAAGGTACAGGGATGCTTGAGTACTCAGACTATTCCTCCTGCCCACCTTTTCACTCCCCACCAGAAGAAAGCTTGGAGGCATCCTTCCCAGCATCATCCCAGCCCTTCAGGTCAAGAAACTCAAACTGCCTTCCTCCTCAGAAGGTAGTTTCTAAACTGTTGAAGCAATTGTGACTGACCTTTTATCACATTCCCTGTACTGCATATACTTCTTCAGCTTGCTACCAGGCTAGGGACTGTGAGAACTGCAGTGTGTTTTCTCTGTGACAGATGTTCCAGGTTTGTCCATAACAACAATATCTCCCTAACTAACCAGCCAGAGGCATTTTGCCCTCTGTCACTCAGAGGAGTTGGAGACATCTGGTTATTGCCTTCAGCTCCAGCCTCAACCCCAGAACTCCTCAGAGGTGGGAATTGATACTAAAGGGTTTTCTTCTGCAGAACCCAAATTTATGTATGTGTTTCTGACAGTGCTCTTTATGTTTGCTTCTGAGAGGCCCCATTGTTTGGCCCTCATGCTTATCCTGATGGATTTTCTGCGAGCTAATTTCCAGCTTAGTCTTCACCACCACATTGTATCTAGAGTTTGTTGTGGCCTACAGGTAACTTTTGAGCCGCGGGGAGCTCTCTGGGATGCTGAGATGTCAGTAGCTGCATGCTGTTGGGGGTGGTTGTGGATGCTACTTTTGCTCTTTCACATTACTTCATGGCCAGCGGCTGTGAGTAGATATGAAATGATCCCAGATAATAATGGAGCAAAGAAGACAAATAGTTAAGATGTAATTTCAATTTATTACTGCTGGTCCAGTTGAATATTTGGTGGAAATGCAGGGACTTGCACTCAGATTTGGCCCACAGTATTTAAGAAAACTCACTGATAAAATATGCTGCCCTGGTGATTGGTCCATATCTTCCTGGGTAGGTCTTTAAGGAGTTGTAAATTGGAATACTGGCTTAAGCAGAAGAAGAAAGCTAAGATGTGGTGCTACATTGCATTGCAAAGTGTATGAAGTTTCTTGGTAAATGTCTCCAGAATGACTTACTCTAAAGAAACTTGTATTTAGAAATAAAACAAAACATGCGATTCCAAGGACTTCAAAAGTACCTGAAGGTAAAAGTAAATAAAAACTTCAGACGCCTGTGTTCTCATTACAGGTAGTACATGGTGATTTGCAAGAGAGTAAGTTGTATCCTATCAGAAGTAATGAAGAAGCAACAGCCTGTTCAGTGACTGGTGAAATATCAGGTGTTATTTACACAAACTTAATGTATGTTGGAGGGGCTGAGTTTTTTGGGTGGTTTTTTTGTTTTGTTTTAAGTCTATAGGTTGCACAATGTGGCCAGGAAGGAAGGAAGGCAGATAAAGAGAATGGGAGGAAAAGAGGCAGAGAGTACATTTAGCATAAAAATCACATCCGTGCCTCAGCCTGCAAAACTGAAGAAAAAGCCGCATATGGTGTATCTAAGTGTGGCATTGGTTCTTTATATCCCATAATACTTTTAAGAAAAGCAGCTGAGCTCAGAGAATCCCTTACATGTACAAATATGGCAGCATCCCTTAAGCTGATTCACTTGATATGGGAATATTGCATGGAGGGTGGGTATGGAGGAGGAGTGCACCCAGGAACAGAATTAACATTTTAAGAGTTAGGAATATAAAGATGTAGCCTTTGGTGTCCTTAATGAATAACAAGCAAACAAAAAAAAATAAAATCAGGAAGTTTGACATTCGCTCTAGATTCCAAATAATTAAAATTAGATACTTCAGGCATCCTACAGTAAATATGTGAAACAGCATATGGTTTTGAGCTTAGTTCTGTGTCTGCCTTACAGTTGTATGGTAATCTGCTTAAAATAAAGTTGCATTCCTTCAAAATTTCCCATGATTGAAGCACTTTGGGAGAATAATGCAATTTACTTGGTAGCTGCCATTTTGTGTCTCTGGCTCTGTGACTTCTGATAGGATGCCAGAGGTGAGCCAAAGGCCTGTTTCAGTACTTGTTTTTCCCATTTGACTTGAGCTGTGGCTTCCGCTCAGGAGAGTCTCCCTGAATGAGCAGAGGGAATAGAGCCTGAGGATCCTTGTGTTAAGTGCTGGGAGGTGGCTATAAACATGTCATCGACAAGGACAAGACTCTGCTAATTAGTCTGAAACATTTTCCCTTTCATTCTGTCTAAGAGGTGAACAGCAGTTCAGCCTTTTAATCCATGGTGTTCAACATCTGGAGTACCTGTGGAACCATACTTTCTGTGCTTCAGCCTGGGAAAACGTCCACAAAAGAGGTATCCAGTTCTCTCTGTGCAGGAGGTTGATTAACTATGGCATAGAAAAAGATCTAGGACCATGTTTTCATTGCAAGATCTGCTGGAGAGACAACTGGTATTCGAAATGTGACCTTTCCAAAGTGTTTGGACTTCCATTTGCTTTTTGTTCCATGCCTATTGTCCCAGTTTATATCCTTCAGCAGAGAATGCGTGATCAGATTTATGACCAGATTTATGCTCTTGAGAATGACTGTAGAGGAAACCATTGTCAGCACCAGAATTAAAACACAGGGTGCCTCTTTTGTAGTCCTTTGTGTTTTCATTTCTGACCCTGTGTTGTGACAAACAGTTCAAAATGGGAAAAAAATGTTTTGCTTGCCAAACAGCAGCTCTCTAAAGATGGCTACTGCTTCAAGCCTCCCATCTCTTTTTTGGGAACCACCATTTGAGCTGTTTTGAAAAAATTGGGACTGTAATAGGACTGTGCTCTTTTGCTTGTTTGATTGTTTTTTAAGTTTAAAGGGTTTTATTTTAGTAGGTAGCCAAAAGAACTAAAATACTTTTTTTAGTGAAAACTTGAAGTCACATGCATTTCAATTATGTTCATAATTGAAAAGGTTTGTGTGGTTTTTTTGCTAAAACTTGAGCTGTTGACATCCCTGTGGATCATCTGTTCATCATTTGAAAGATAGTTAGAATTTGGACTGAAAATGGAAGCATTAAGGTATAAATCACTGAAATGCTGTCTGTGGCTTGCAGAAAACTCTAATGGGGGAAAATAAAAATTCAAAAGGGATTCAGTGAAAGTAGCTTGCTTATATTGAACTGTTTATTTTGAAAGGGGGGTTCAGTGAAAAGGAGAGAGAATTTTGTGTTTGTCACTTGCTGTAGTCTGTTTTGGAAGGGTTTTCCCATAAGGTTCAGACATGTATAAGATAAATACTTTCTTAATACTTCATAAGCCTGATGTGAAGACTGAGCCTGGGGATTGTGTTGATCACGAAAGGACTGTCCTTTCTTCATAGGAATTCTACCTTCTGTGTTATTTTATAGCAACACCCTCTCCTTTCCCTTTTTCAAGTAGGGGAAGGCTCTGACTCTGAATTTCATCAGAATCTGTAACTTTGTTCAGTCATCTGAGAAAATTCAGATAGTGTGCTAGGCAACAGTTCAGCAAAGTAGATAAATGCATTCGTAACTTCAAGCTGGTGAGTAGATGCAATGGATAGAGTCCTCATCCTCTTGAAATCAATAAGCTAATTACTTCATTGGGTACTGCAAGCACTCTGCTCTAATGGGTCAAGTAGTAAGCTGGAATAAGTTGTTGAATCAAAATGTTAAAAAACCTCAATTTTTTCTTTCTTTTTTTTAATCACTGTGGTACCTTCCATGATCACTGCCATTTTGTGCTCCCTTGCTTCCAGTTCAACCACTGGGTAATAAGGTGTATCAGTCCTAGAGGAGATACACTGGATGAATCCCACCTCTCCTGGCTCATCCACTCCCTGCACATCCAATGCATACATGCCTCACCTAGCTCCAGCTGCAGAATTTCTGTTTTATTGGCTAATTCTGAGATTTCACTGAGCTCGTGGGATTCTTGGAGGATTAGTCTGTTGCATTTTATACTGGTTGCTCTGAAGTAACAGCTCAGCAATTCAGAGCAGGGCTTTTAACGAAGGTACTTATGGGTCAAAAGCTGTGCAAGAGGACCATTTGATGCTGTGCACAGTGTAATTGCAGCCAGTCCAAATAAAACCCACAGCACTAATTCAACATTTGAACAATATTGTCATAAAAAGGTAAACTCTCATTCTCATCTTAATGCATCTCTTTAAGGGACAGAAACAAAGTTTGGCATTTAGAAGTGAGTTATTAAAAATTAAGGGAAATGAACTATTAATTCTCGGGGCAGCCGCAAGTTCCTTTGAGATTTATAACCACAACTAGATAGAAATTCTTCAGTTAATATAATCTTCAGAAATTCAATTAAGTTTTCTCAATGATTTGTCTCTATTTAAAAAAGAAAAAAGTTTTGACATTTACTTCTAGAATCACTTCCACTATCATACCCCCCCCTTTTTTCCCTATAATGAATTATTTTTGTAAAATACAGGATTTCTCCTAGGACTTACTCCGTGTATTAGTATTTAGTATGGGATAGGAAGGCACTAATACCAGAAAATGGGCAGGCATGTTTCATCATCCTCTCTCCCTCAGTTGGCTCATCCACACAGATAAGCGATTTTTACTGCTGTCATTAAATGGAGTTATTCCTTTTGCTCACAAGGGAGGCTTGGTTTAATGCTGAATGTTCCAGCTTTTCTCTTTTTATTGAGGCCCATGGTACAGTTTGTCACCAGCACGAGGTACTAAGGATCTGTGGCTATTGTTGAAACATCTGTTCATCAGCCAAGATGCAGTGAACCTTATTTTTAGATGCCTTGTGGACTTGCTACACTTCTGTTGAAGCATAAAGGGACTGTGCAAACTATCTCTGCTCCAGTCCTTTGTACAGTTCATGGTCAAGGTGATCTAATGAAGGTATAATTAGGGTACTTCTGCTCTGTAGCTATTCCGAGCTACTAAGATGCCCATAGGGCAACAGTGTTAGTAAACTAGGAATAGCATATAAAATGCAATTCCGAATGTGTGTGCTTATGTTATCACATTAACTACAGTTTTGGTGTCTGATACTCAGTACTGCTTATTCCTGTTGTGCTTATGTGTTTGACTTTTTCTTTCCAACAGCTGTAAGAAAGAACCTGCATGTATGTAGTCCCCCTTTCCCCCTCTCCCTTCCCTCATCACTGGTGGTCCTCTCTGTAAAAGGAATGGAAGAGAAATAATCATTTTGAGTAGGAGGGAAGCAGTTAGCCTTGGAGAGCAGCGTGTGCCACCATGGAGAGGGAGGCATCACCTTCTCCAGCAGACGCCTCACACTTCAGAGGAAAGATCCCCCCAGGTGCAGTTTGCAGCTCTCTGGGTAAGGTAACATCAACTGGGGAGAACAGAGAGGTTGTCAAGGAGAGGGCAGGGGACTGAGCTGCTGCCTGCTGTCATACAAATTATGTATATACATGTGTATATATGTGTATATAGACACATAATTATTATCCTACAAGTAATTTTCTTTTGAAAATCTACTTTGCTGTTTTCCTGCAAAACTAGAACTATCTAGAGGACCAGCTCTCATTACAGTCCTGTTCTACTCTCTCTTTTGTTGGAACACCAAGTTGGTGGTGCCTATCAGTGACACTTGGCATTCAGAGTTCAAGGTGCCATGGAGCCTGCAAGACCCCTGTGCCATGTGCTCTCCAAGGCTACTCAGCCTCTGCAGCTTTGGCTGTGATGGTGAATGGGGAGAAAGGAGAAGTGTGGCAGAGCACTTGTTCCTGCATCACATCACCTCTGCCATAGACCTGTAGAGGAAAAAACAGGCAGAAATATTCTGATAGCAGGCTGAGGAGAATTCAGAAATGGAAGACAAACAGCAGAGAGACCTAAAATTAATTACTTGCGTGTAAGTAGCACTTACAATATAATGCTGTTCAAATGGTACATGACAGCAGCTCTTAATTCTTTTGTCTGGATCAAATCCTTCAAGTCCCTGAGTTTTTGGGCCTCTCCACATCTGCTTCTTTGGAAATGTAAACCAAGAGGAGAGAAAATAAGCAGCCAGCATAAATATAACATGATTTTTTACTATTGGGACTAATGCAATTATAGTAGTATTTTGTACAAGACCTTGTGAAAATATATCTCTTGGAATCTCTAAGATTTTCCTGGAAAAGTGACAAGAATTTTGTTAGTGTGTTATTTTGTATTAAGAGTACAGCTTCTTTGTAATCGTCTTTGCTTTCCACTTGTGTAGCATATTATCTTCCAAGGGTTTCAGAACACTTACAATTGTCACTTGTTTCAGCCTTATGCTCACAATGCCCTGTCAGGCAAGGCAACAGTGTCTGGGCATCCTGTTTGCCATCCACATAGTTTGTGCTTCTGCTTGTGATGGCTCCTCAGTTCTAAAACCAGTACTAACTACCACAAATAAAGATTAATTTTTTGGGATATGGTGGGAATTTTGATTAGTTGGAGGCACAGCTTCTTCGTCACTACAGTGTGCCGACCACTTGCTATGCTACACGGTCCTAGGCCCCAGAGACCTCAGTGAGACTGTCTGATGATAGCTAATATATTTATGTGGCTGAAAGGTAATATTGTTTGTTCAGTCCTGGGTGGTACCCCTCTGCTTGGCTTGGAAATAGACGGTCTATTTACATAAACTGAAATGATGAAAATGGATGACAGGATCACCAATCTCCTTACCTTGCATTGCTTTCCTCCAGTGGCTCCTTTCAGGGATAATTTGATATTAAATTGCAGTGGAGAGTGAAAGAATACACCTTCAGGGGGATGGATGAAAAGTTATGGTTCTCATTCTACATTTTCAACAACATTTAAAATTGTCTGAAGTAAAAAGCACAATACATCTTTGTTCCTGAGCCTTCACAATTGTTGAATGAAACTTAATCATTGAATTAGCATATTTTCAGAAATGTAATAAAATGTCAGCTTGACAATAATGGTTTCAAAATTACTATATGACAGGGGTGCTGTAAACGTAGTGGCATGTCTGCTGTACATTTCGAATAATATGCTACATTATGCTAATGTGCTGAGATTAGGAGTGGAGCTACAGTATTCAGTGTCTGTATTTGGTAAGCTTATGTTGTGACTATCTTCTAACATAATTTATTTTTCATTCAAATTCCATATTCTCCTTAAGGAAAAGAAATTTTCCAGCTTGCTGTTTGTGCCCCTCCTCAGTCATCCTTTCTTCAGAAATATTTGTCTGAGGAAGCATGATCATGAAATGGCCTCTATGGCATGGCTGCCTGTGCTAGCAGGGTATTGATTTGGTGACCTAGGGAAGCCCTTTCACATTAATCACAGAAGTAAGAAATTGTTCTGGTTTGAGCACAGGATGATCAAATATTTTGAAGCTCTTGGCAAGCTGGTAGGTACAAGGTCTCCCTCCTGTATTCCTCTGCAACCGCAGACTGACAGCAGCTACTTACAAGCTGACCTCCAGGCTGGTGTCTATGCAGCAGATGGCGATCGGTATTTTTATCTAATGGAGAGAGTCACCTCTGCATGTGAACCAGCCCCTGCACTGCTAGGAAAACAGCCATGGTTTACAACACTCCAGTCTGGCAAGTACAAAGCAACTTTGGGGTTTTGAGCCTGAATCCTTGTTTAAAGGAGAGCAGGTTTTTAACCTCCTACAGAGGAATTTTTTTTCTGTGCGTATTTGAGTAGTTACCCAGAAAGATTCCCCAGCAGGCATCTGAAGAGCCCTGCAAAGGGCTGGGAAGCCATGCTAGGGGATCCCGCTTGGGCCTCCCACTTGGGAGGCTGTTGTGATTTCCAGTCTGGGACTTCTCCCTGGGCTCTGTGCTGAGTGACCACTAGATCATCAGATATTTTTAGAAGTCCAGAAACATAATGCCTATAGATTATCTCCATGTCACTTGAAATCTGTCAGGCATACATACAGTCAGGTATCTTTGAAACAGCATCAGTTAAGTTTCTGTATACTGGTTTATTTTTCTTCCAGAGGTTTGTTGTCACAGCAAAACTACTTGCAATCCCAAACTTGAAACAACTAGGTTATACTCTCATTAAAGGTTGATTCATCTCTTCCCTGAAGAAGCTGCATTACTTGGAAGTTCTCATTGCTTAAAAGTTGGGGAGGTTAGTCCCCACAGGGAGGCTTGCTGACTCATCCAGAAGACCACTAGGACTCCTTTTGAGGACCTTCCAGCTGCCCAAACTGCATTGGGAAGAACAGGGCTGTGTTGAAGATGGAAAGCAGCTGCTTGATACTCCATTGCTATACCTTGCCCTATGCTGGTGTTTAAAGGAGGATTTTTCATGATATTTGTGCTCCATAATTTAAGGAAAAGGGCAGGTTTCACCTGCTCTGAGCTCTGAACTCTTCCCCTGAGGGCACTCATTTAGTAGGTGCCTGACACTCGTGCCCACACCTGCTTTTCATCCTCCCTTTGCTTCCCAGGGTGCTGTGCACCAGGGAGGGCATTGTTCGAGTGCATTGGTTCAGCCCAGTGTTCAGCCTTTGACTGGCAAGGAGGGGGTGGCTGGATGGACCCCCCAGGAAAGACTGAAACCTTGACAGGGAGGACTTGGAGGCCTTGCAGGTGGTGAGAACGTTTTTGCTGCACCACTGACCTCTTTCACCTTCCTAGTAGGCTCCCGAGGCCACCCCGCTGGGATACAGCCCTTGTGTCAAGGGAAAATGCAGTATCTCTTTTAGCTAATATAAAAGCAATTAACTGCTTTGTGAGACCTGTAACTGGAAAGCAAGTTACCAGTTAGCAGCCCTTGTTTAAATCTGAAGGAGCTATGCCTCAAGTAAGGATTTTCACTTTGGCTTCATTATGTGTCAATAATTTAATGTATGTTGCAGTTGCTCATAGGGCTTTGTAATGAGATGTCGTTTTTCCAGGCTGAATTCTTACTGTGCTCACAAAGAACACTGGATTTGTGGATATGTGAAGTCAGCTGATTTATTACTGTTATCTGTCACTTGCACTGAATTGTTTTAATAACTGTCAGGTCTAACAGCTCCTTCATAACCACCAGTAGCACCACTGTAGCTTTTGTGATATCACTGTCGGGTTTTTTTCAGCTTGTGTCAGGAGTTACAAACTGTCAATTAGTTGGGAAAAATCCTTAAGTCACTTGATTTGTACTGACATGTGCTGGGTGAAAATATGGTCCAGCCTGAGGAAAGCTATGAGATTTTCCTCCAATACTGGCAAGCAAAATCCTTCAAGCTCTCTGGCTCATCCAGAATAGTGTTGCAGCAGCTCTTGCCACTGCAGGGATTCCCTGTGCTCCATTGGGTATGTTCAGGTGTGAGAAGTACCTTTTTCCTTAATATTGGCAACAAAATCCTCGTACTGGCTTAGCAAGAGCAGGACAAGCCTTTCTGTATACATGCCTGTGCCATAAAAGAGGCATTGGAGATTTCTCACCCTGTAAAGTTAAATCTTTGGCTATGGCTTTTGTGCTCTGACCTACTTAAGACTTGCCTGAGGCTGAACTTCAAACTGGCCTTTGTTTTGTAGCCAAGTGTTTCCAATCCTATATTATTCTTTTGGGTTCAGAATGAAAAGCTCTCCTTGCTGTTCTTTGCATAGGATCAGCATCATTACTGCTGTTCCTGGGGGAGGACGGTGCTGTGTCTCACGCTGCAGGGATGTGTGAAGGCAGAGATCAGCCATCCCAGGGCAGGCTGGGCTGCAGCCCTTGGGTGGGGACTGTCATTGCCTCCACCTAGAATGCCAAGCTGCAAGTAAGACATCTTTTCAGAAGAACTGTGGCAGTGTTACACCACAGCTTTAAATGCCTGCTGCTGCTTTTCTCAGGCTGGGAGCCGCGTCCTTGCGGGTAGTGTGTGTCCCAGAGCTGTCCATCCCTGTGAACAGGTTCCCAGCCCTTTTTTTCCACTCCATATTCCAGGGAAGTGCTCTCAAGGTACAGATCAATGACACCACCATTGTGTAACTACTCCTTCATTAAGAAGTTAAAAGGATTAAGAACAGGCTGACATGTCAAAAAGTGGAGGCAGCAGAGAATTATCATGTAATGAGGGTTGTTTGTAGTGAGGTTCTGTGGGGAACGTTTTCCGATGCCAAACAGGACCTAGGATGTAAATGTATAATCCCTGGTCCTAAATGGGTGTGTATGAGAGAGATACATTTTAAATTAATGCATTTTGGAAGTTCTCAGATGAAAGATTTAAGGGGATTTCTGTGACCTTAATTTGTTCCTCCTTTGTATACTTCGTGGTGCAGCCTTTGATTAAACGGTTACCACAGAGGAGTGGGATTATAACCTAAGTCTTCCAATGAGGTGTTTTCAGTGTGTAAGGCGTAAGGCATGTGTATCTATATATAGATTGAAACTAGGCCCCTTGACGCATATTGCATGCAATAGTGCAAAAGATCCCCTCTGATCTTGCTATGGGAGGTTCCAGACCTGTAAGTGGTTTGGGCCTTTGGTGGCCAAAATTCTTTACCTGGTTATATGAAATATGTTGCTGACCTTATTCCAGCTGTTACTGATTCATTGTAGCTGATGCCAGATGAAATATTAGTTGGATATCTCAAACCAGGAGTACAGGGGCCAGAGAATTGAGTGTATCCTCTCCTTTCAGAAGCAATACCTCCTGACCAGGACAAACAACTAGCAAAGTAGGGCAGGGATGCTTTTTTGTTTTGTTTTCTGTGGCATAACTTTTCTGAACACAAAATATGTTCTCCTGTGATGCTGGCACATTAAGAAAAGGCAATGAAAAGTTCAGCATTCTAATTAAGTGTCATTTTTATTGTGGTGTTTCAAGAATTCAGTGGCAGTACAACAAGAAATGATCTATGCAACCTAATTAAAAACATAACAAAGTGCTTTCCAGTCCACATGTTCATATTGGTTAGGGAACCATATCCTGTTTTCATGTATTCACCAATAGGTTTGTTTCTAGAGGAAAGGCTCTGGAAGGCCTCAAAAGCCCCAGACTTTCTGCACGTCATCTCCTGTGGAGATCCCTGGTGTTTGGGATGCTTGCTTTCCGTGACCAGAATTTTACCCCCTGTATTGGAAAACTGCATGTCTTTGTGTACGCTGACTTCAGTGCACTCACTTCCTGACTTTTTAGTCTCGGCACCATGACTCTTTCCTGTTCCTTTTTTTATAAAAGAAAATAAAAAAGAAAAAGCACACATGCACCTCAAAAACCCCTTGCATTCTCTACTTGCTCGATTACTCTGATTCTTGTTACTTCCATACTTTCCAATACCATGTTTACATTATTTCTGCTAAATGATTAAATATAATACATAAACTCTTAATCAGATGTGACTTCATTCTTATTTTTGAAAGCTGTCCAAGATGGTG
Organism: Piaya cayana; assembly: GCA_013389865.1. Classification (NCBI taxonomy): domain Eukaryota; kingdom Metazoa; phylum Chordata; class Aves; order Cuculiformes; family Coccyzidae; genus Piaya; species Piaya cayana. The sequence goes on from WAAB01022691.1 coordinate 32,622, forward strand.
AATTAAATGAGGGAGGGAGGGGGAGTTTGGATTGTGCTGTGATCTCTGATAATTGAATATAGGTTGAAAACTCCTTTGAATTAGTGCCATCAGATGTAATACAAAAAAACCTAGAGTTTCAGGACGTCTTCTCAAATAAAGGTCAAGAAGAGAGTAAAAATAAGCTCTATCCTGTTTGAAATAGATTTCATTAACAATATGTTCAGTCTCTTAAGCTACTTAGAATATTTTTCATAGCAATGTTACATTTAAGCTATGAAACAGGAGGGGTTTTGTTTTATTTTTAGCCAAATATTTTCGAAACTGTCTTTTTAAAAAAATTAAAAATCTGCCTTTATATGTCTGTCTTAGGCTTAATTTCTGCAGTCTCAAAAAAGATTTCCAGGGGTCATGAAAATGCCAACTTGATTTGTCTTGAAGTCTTGTTGAGGCTGTAGACTTGGACTGGCAATAAATGCCTCTGGTCCATATGCACAGTGGTCATTGATGCAATGTTCATGTGTGCCATTTTAATCTCTGAAATAAAATAGATAGAAATGATGGTTGGAGCCTGATCATCATAGCAATGCATTATCAGTCTGGTATCTTAGTGGCCTCCACCTACCTCTTCGTGATCCAGGATGTTGTACCATCCAACTTCATACAGTAAATGGGCTCTAGAAATTTGGCCAGAGACTGACTGCTGAAGGGGGCTACCTTCTCAATCATGCACTGCACAGACAGCACAACTTTAAGATGACGTTGCCTTGGTTTCAAGCCTCTACCACTCAAAGTCAAGGTGAATTTCCTGTGCTGCTTCTTTTTAAGTTCTCAAAGTGTTTGATTATTCCCTGGCAAATTACTTGTTGCCTGCATCTTGTCATTCACTAACTCTGTCAAGTGATGGGTTTGGTTTATTTTATGTAATTGTATTAGTTTAAGATAAGCCACCAGTCCAGAGAAGCTCACAAAGGTGGCAGCGGGGCTCAGGAGAGAGGTATGGGAAATGAGGAGTGATGGTGAAGCGTATCTGCCCTCTTGAGCGGGGCTTCATGTTCAAGGAGAGGCAGAAGAGGAGTAGCAGAGGTTGTCGTCTTCCATATCTAAGTTCCAGTTCTCGCGGATATTTCTTTTCTCTTGCAGACAAGTGATTGTGCTAAGAGTTTACGGGTTTTCTGTAACCTGTGTAGGTGGTGTCTTTTTTTGTTTGTTTCATTTGTGATGAACTACTTTCGAAATTTACTTGGTTTGTAACCTGGGTCCCGGTTCAGCTCCCAGAAGATCAGCAGGAAGTTTCACACTGTATATATTAGGCTGTGGGGGAGGAGACTGGAGGACTTTCACATTCCTAGTGGTAATCCTGTCCTCCTCCACCTGAGCAGAATGTTGTTTGCTTTTCAGTCCTTCTGCTGAGTCGACCAGTCAGCATCATGACTGGTATTGGTTATGGAGGCTTAATAGCCAGTTATAGTTATTGGGAGCTAGATCTGTTTCAGTTCAAAAATGGACTGAAGCTATCAAATTATTTTGCTGCTGATCTTACAGCAGTATTTCTGAACTGATGACATGGATATAAATTTTATTACAGCTCCCCTGGATGTCTGAAGCTTTCAAGCAGCACATTTCAAAATCAGTGTAATCTCCATTTAGAACCTGAAGCGAAGTTGCATGCTAAAAAAAACCTGCAGAATTTGCCTCCAAGAGAGTTGCTTTGATGTAAGGCTGATACGTTTTGAATCTATTCGCTTAATGCCAGTAAGCCAGACAGTGAATACTGCGATATACAGTCTATGTCCGGCACTGTCCAGTGGATTAGTTACATTGCCACAAAGAAGACAGCGTGTAACAGAGACAGTGCCTGCAAAAATAGCTAATGTGCTGTCGGCCTTAAGGCTCCATTTAAAAAGCAGGGTGATAATGGAAGAACATAATAATGCTCAGACATGGATATCTATTGCTGTGGTCTGCAGGTCATGCTGTAACTGCACTCTAAATTTAAATAAGTACTTACTGTGTGTGTCTGCACCAGATGGCCTAGGTTTAACACAGACTGTGCTGCACTAAGGGAATCGAAGCCTTTTTCTAGTGGTGGTGGTAAGGATACGTCCAGCAAGTTAAATTATGTACTGACTTTAGTTCCTACATAGTGCTTTTCACTGCAGTATCTGTCAGTAAAGCAGATGATGCTCCATAGGAATTAATAAGCAAAGGGGAGTGATGACCCCAGGTGGGAAAAAAGTTACCAACTTGAGCAAATGCTTGATTTCCTGCAAGATTCCTTGTACTAAGATAAGTGATCGTAGCCAGACTAGCTACCTTTAATAAAGCAAAAGCATAATCTTTTGAGGAGCTACTGTAGTACTCTCATGTTGTCACTTTAGTAAGGAGGATGCAAATGTCTTATCTTAAGAGGATATGCATCTGATAACTTAGCTATGGTGCACTTGTCCTGATGTTTAAACAATGCAATTACCAAACCAGGAATTTAAAAGTCCACAGATAATCCAAGTTTCAAATAACTTTTGGTGGTTTGTCACTGGACTTAAGCTTTTCTGTGGTCTGTTTAAACCAGGATAGTTAGAAATTGCCCATTCCTTCTGAAAGCTGTGTTCTCCTTAGCCAGCAAAGGTTTAATGGTGTGTTTGGGCACTGAGCTCCACAACATGTCTTAGCTCCCTGGGCTGGATTCACAGTGGTCCTGGCATTTAGAAGGGTCTCTGCACACACAGTACATCTGTAGAAGTCTATTTATAGTGCAGACTTGAAGGAAATATAAATTAAGGCATACATTAGCAGGTGACAGAGATAGGACATGCTTTAAGGGCTGTGTGGGAGGCAGGTCAGCTAACCTTTGCTTTGCTGAATAAAAAATACAGAAAAAGAAAATCAATCCATGTTTCATAAGGAATAAAAGTAATTATTCTTTAATGAAATTACTTCAGAAAGGCTAGATAATAACAGCTGATATATTTATTCCTACTTGTGAGGTGCTACGCATCTGGAATTATTTTCCTGATGTTTCAAAGGAAGTAAAATTGGGTTTGTTCTCCTGAGAGTCAATTAGTTCTCTGCTGGTAAATATTTCTAAATCTGTAGGTAAAAAAAAGTAAAGCTTCATCAGTGATACAGAGAACAGGTCAATTGTGTAACTGCTGCTGCAGGATTCGTTAGCAGACTAACACGTCAAAGCAGAAGGTTAATTTGCAGAGATTTGTGCTCTTCCACTCCGAGTCCTCCAGGCTATCTGACTGCTGCACTCACTGAGGATCCCAGTGCCCACAGGAGGCCGAATTACCTACAGCCTTTTTGAAGTTTCACCTTCTGATTTCTAGCTAAAACTGAAGTTACGTTTTACAGGTGTAATCTGGTAGAGTGAAGGAATCTACCAGTCAACAGCTTTTTCCACAAGCTTTTTTGTATAGTGGAAATACCAGTTTGGCCCTTAAGTTGTGAGATTTGCCTCTGTGAGACCCCGCTGACCAGTTTTGAGACAGTGTCACTGTAGACTGTGCCCACCATTTTAATTCCAGAATACTAATTGCTGCCCGAGGAAAGATAATTTTGATATAAATGCTGTTATTTTTTTCTTTTCTAAAAAAAAATAGGCAGGTGTGGTGTTGAGAGCTAATGTCAAGAAAAGCAAAATTAGCCCTGAGATATAAAAATACCTGCTTATTCTAAGTTCAGTTTTTAAAGATAAATCAGTTACAAGGTGAAATCTTGGCTGCTTTTGTACAGATGAGGAGTGGGAACTGGGCTATTAAAGCCAGGATGTCAAACAAGTTGCAGATTCTTACAAATTGTGCTCATACATTTAAAAAAATTCATTACTTTTTTTAAAGAAGGAGCCTGCCCCTGTTCTCTAGTTTATAAATATTTCATGCTGAAATAACGCATAAGGTAGCAGAGCTCACACCACGCTGCAGGGCTGGAATCGCTCATTTTGGATTCTGATTGAAGTGGATCACTGGGGAACTGCACATATGCTGAAGCCAGCGTACCCAAATCTGCCACTGTAGGATTTGCTTCTCAGCAGAAGTGTACGAGGGGAACAATTTGACTAGCAGGGAGTGAATACAGTCTGTGTTTCTTGCTCTCTAGGTTGGTACTGAGGTTAAGCTTTAACAAAACAGTTTAAAAAAAGTAATATAGTGTTATTCTGTAATGCAATTACAAATGCATTACCCTTTTCACCAGGTAGCGGTATGTGAAACAAATGCATAACTCATTAAGAAAAAAAATGCCTTTTTTCCCCTCCTTCTCCCCCTCCCCCCCCTTTTTCTGGCCCAGAGGTTCAGATTTTGGACTGCTCGTGGTTTAGTAGCATAATTAGAGAGTTGCTCTCTGGAGACAGTTGTGGGAAAGAAGGAGAAAACCATCTATAGTTTTCTTGGTTTTGAGGTGGAAAAGCAGATTCCCTGAGCATCGAGTCAGGGGCGCTTCATGGAATGGATTTTGGCTGCCACGGCATGTGGTGATGGAAACCACAGACGGGTCCATGGAAGGGTGAGAAGCACCCACTGCAAGCATCAAGGCGGTGTTGAGCCCAATGACCAGTGTTCCCTTCACAGTGCTGCGACTGATACCCAGGACGCAGCAGCTGCCAGCTTTCCCAGGATTTTGGGAAAGGCGAAATGAAGTTCTGGAGATGCTGTGCATGGAATGCATGAATGCCCATTACAGCCCGTCATTTATCATGGAAATTAGGTGTACAGGGCAGACTATATGGTGTAATTTAGTACTATTTGTATTCCCCAATTTTATCTACATTTTATCTACATAAAACACTTCATTTTCTGTACTCTGTCACTCCTAACACTCAATTTTGTCATGAGCCCCACAGAATATGGGGATTCTTGGAAGTCGTATGTTTCTACTTATCTGAGAGGAAAGATGCAAAAGAGCTGAAGCTGAAACCAACACTGTCAATTAAAATATTATAAGCTTCCCTTTCTGAATCACTAATAACTTGCATGGTCTGGTGAGAACTACTGGGAAAAAGCCCTTGGAGAAATATTACAAAATGCCCAGATGATTTGCATATTTAAACAATTTATTCAGCAATCTGGTAAATCTTAAATGATCTGTTGAAGCAGAAAATATAAATCACCCAATCTTTTAGTACAAATGAGGTTTCTTTGTTGAAAGATAAACCTTAATTGTACATTGTGCTGTTCTGTTAGCAGGAGTTTTATCCTGTTAAACCTTTATAAGGTCAGTAATTAATTGTTTTACCAAACCAGTGGTTTGTTGGGGATTATCTGTATCATCCCTGTTTCTGACATGTGGGAGAGAAACACATGTTCCAGCCATACTATAGTTTTTGTGATTCATCAGAATTATCTCAGCTAATACTGGGATTTCCTCCCACTTCACTCATTTTTTGAAAATATCAAGGAGAGAATTAAGGTTGTGATACTGGATTAGGATTACTGAAAGTCACAGGTAAATTCTTGGTTCTGGCACTGATGTCCTGGGCAGCTTTGGGCAAGTGTCATCAGCTTGACTGATAAATGCATTGAAGGAATGACCTGTTTCTCAAATATGTGACCATCTGTGTGGTCTTTATTTTCTTTTTCCTGGTTGAGTAGGTTCATAGTCTTGGTTGAAACCCTTTGATACTGTTAGTCACAATAAAGGATATTCCCTGTTCACTGGGTGCTCTTTGACAGAATTGAAGAGTGAAATTAAATCAGAATTGCCTCTACATTTTATACTGCCCACAATCGCAAAGCTGCTAGGAGCCCAACACAGTTTTACAGCTCCATTTGTAAATAGCAGAAAATCATTCCTTCCCCTACACCGTGTTTGCAGTAATGCACCATGAGATGAAGTGAGTTATCTAAATATTTTAAATAAGCAAGGGATGGAATTGTATCACCACTCAAACCCCATTACTCCTGATACCTCATCCTTTGCTCTGCTAAATGCTGTCTTTGCAGATCTTTCCCCAGTGCCAATTGGCAGGGCCTGGCATAGCTAGTGCACTTGGTTCCTGATCTGACTTTGCAGACAGTTGACCCTAAAGTTGGAATATGATTTCTTTAAAAGTCATTGTCATTGTTTGAAAAGAAACCAGCTGTTCTAGCTGCTGACATGGGAGACTTCAAAAATGATTGGCAAATCTGAATGCAGACAGGCTCTGGTTAAAAGCCAAATGTATATGCGATACCGGTTGTTTTTAACATTACTGTAATCAACTAATTTCTTGTGCATAATAAGTACTTGGAATTCTTTTGTCTTGCATTAGCTGTTTCAGACATCACCAGAGAGGTGATTATTTTTCTCTAAAATGTAAACTGATTGGATTAGCAAATAAAGTAAAAATACTGACAGACTGACAAGGAAAAGTTACAAAATGCAAAACTTTAGTCACTGAAAAAGGATAGCATTGGCTCTGCTACTTCAGTAACCTGAATTTTGGCAAGATCTCTTATGTTTCTGTTGTGGGTTGACCTTAGTGCACTGCCAGACTCTCACCTAAAGGAGGAGGTGGTCTCCTGTCAGCCTCTCTGGGGCTAAGACCCCCAACTGTTTCTCTACTGTAGCTCAGGAAAGGTGGTGGTGAGCAAGCAAGGAAGGTACTGAGAAACAGTTGAAGACCCCTGTGCCATCAATGTTTCTTCTGTTCCAGCACCCATCTGGCTTGAAGCCGCGCTTCTTGTCCCCTCTGTCTCCATGGTAGGCAGCTGAGGCTTTTCCAGACAACCTCATTCAATGGCAGGGCACTCTTACTATTCCAGTGGCTCTCAGGGATGAAGTTGTTACATGGTTTGAAATTTGGGGGGCAGGGTTGCCTGATTTTTAATCATGACATTAAAATTACATTAATCGGATTTACTATACAAAAATCCTCAAAATCTTTTGTAAGTGGGAAATTAGATTTACAAATTATTCCATAACTTTACAATACAAAACCTGCCAATAACTCATAAGTACAGTTTAAAATATAAATCCTTTATTTACCTTTGGGATAGAAATCACCCATTTATGAATCAAAACAATAAAAATCCTGAGGTTGTATCATGCTTACAAATCCTGGCATAATTTTTAAATGGAAAATTCTGGTCTTGAATATCTGAGTTCTGTGTCACTTTATCCCTGGAATGCATGGTTTGCATCTTCTTGTCCTTCTGCATGCACTGGCAGAGGTCCTGGACTCTTATTTCAGCCTGGGTCAGCAGAAGGAAACGTCCCACTGGGCATGGTAGGAAGGAGAAGGTTTTTCCTCACTCTGAAACTTCAGACAGTGACATGAGACAGGCAAGAGTGTGATTTCTTGCTGGCCCTTCTTGGCAGTGGCGTGGCTACCTTTGGTTGGTGCATGTAGAGGTCTGCTTTTGCTAGGGCTGACTGTGCAGGTTACCCTGATTGTGCTCCTGATCCTGAGATGGGAAGCAGCACTGGTAGAGGTCTTGTGAGGATCAGAGAGGTGGGGAGCTCGTCTGCAACCCTTGGCAGGAGATCAGCCTGGCCAAATGCAGAAACCAGCAGGACGAAAATAATCCTGAAAGGAAAAGTCACTTTTGCCAAAACAGTAGCAGAGACTGTCTAGTATTTAAAGTGATTTCTAGACTAAATTTCAGGACTAAATTTACTTCTGAACTGAATGGAAAATAACTTTTGTCCTCGTCTGGCAATTGTGTTTGTGTTTTCCTGCAGACTGCCCTGGTCTCCGTCTTCTTCACTGTTTTCCTTCATCCTTGCTCCCCAAAGCAGATTGTTTAAGTCCTGACAAAGAGAGAAGAAAACATAACTGTGCCATACAACTCCAACCATGTGTTCACTTTGCACTGATGCCATGCTTAGGGTTGCATGGCCTGCCTTCTCCACGCATCAACTGTGCTTGACTGTTTTCCTTTGACAAGTTTGCTCCCTGCAGCCAACAGTACAGCCGCTTCTTGGGTAACGTGACTATAGGGGTACTGAGTTGGCAGTAGCAGCGCTTGCTTTTGTTGCTTCACGCTTTGAAAAACACCGTAACTTTCTGGAACAGCTCCAGAAGCTCTCCACATGAAACTGCATTTTCAGAGGTGTTGCAGAGGTGGCAGGCTTCTCAGTCAGCAGTGGCTTTTATTGCAGCCCATCCGTATGTGGGAACAGACACTTTTAGATGCTGAAACTGAGCATGGGAGCTGCCAGGGCATGCAGCACTGTTGCAGCCACTGAACTCACCTTTTGTGCTGCTGCTCTTGTGCAGACATGGCCCTCTGTAGCTCCGATGTGTGGACCCAAGATTGCCCTCGCTGAGTAGCTCCCATGAAATAGCCATATCATCTTTCTGTCTTTGGCCTTAACTGAGCAAACACCTATGCACAGGCATATAAACCAGGAGGTAAGGAAAGAAATAAGAACTTAAACAAATCAAAAAGGAAATCTTTGAACCCTATTGTTTAAGTTTCTGAAGTGATGGCAATCACTTTCAATGTTTTTTCACAATTATTCTGTTCAAACAAATTACAATGGTGAGATGGGAAAACCAAATACTTCCTTCCATCAGTGGACATATTGTCACTAATGGAAGGCTACCATAAAGGCCTTTTAGCTCTATCTTCTTTTTGAAACTGCCAAGAAATTGTGACAGGATATTTTGCACAATTTGATAGTACAAATGTTGTTATTGTACTCCTTGTACTACCATTATGCTGCATATAATCCTTGAAAGAAATGCTGACCCAGATGTAATTAATAATGGGGGGAGAACCCAAACCAGCTGGGTCAGAGGCTTAAATGGTTCATAGTTCCATGCCAGGAGCCATTGCCAACTTGACTTCTGCTCCACAATTTAATTCTGTATATTTATCATGCTCACTCTACTGTTATCTAGTACAAAAAGTTAAATTACACTGACTTCCTCAAAAATACTTTCTGGAAGCACCTTAAAAATTACTTTGACTAGGTGAATAGTCACACACCCAAGAGGCCAGTGAGACAACTTAGAAGAGCACGGTTAGGGGATGGCTTTAATTAGCCAGAGGCTGAATTTCTTTTACTTTTATTCACTGCCAGCCCCATGAAATTATTTGAATGATTTTAAACTAAAAGACTGTAGATTCAGACCAGATATAAGGAAGAAATTTTTTAAGCTGAGGGCAGTTAACTCTGGAAGAGGTTGCCCAGAGAGGCGGTAGATGCCGCATCCCTGGATACATTCAGTGACAGGTTGGATGGGGCTCTGAGCCACCTAATCTAGTTGAAGATGACCTTGCTTTCTGCAGGGGGTGGACTAGATGACCTGTAAATGTCCCTTCCAACCCAAACTGTTCTATGATTCTATGATCTGTAAAACAAGTCTTTGGCCATTCTTCCATCATTCTTATGGACATGAGAGGTAGGGATGGGCCATCTTAGTGGAGATGTGATGCAAGGTCCTGGGGCTTCTCATAACCAGGAGGATTTCCACCATGAACACCTTATGGGTCAGACTCTGATAATCTGTGTCCAGAGATAAGAGCTGCACACAGCAAGGCCAAAATTTCCATAACCTGCAAACCTCATGAGCAGGGATTATACCATTGGCAAAGACAGTTAGTCTGGCATGGCTTTAAGTTTTTTTCCCTGAATATCTGCAGCCCTGTTATGTCCAGGAGACACTGCCCTTACTGCATGTATGCAACAGAGTGCATATACACATATTTCTTCCTGGGAACAAATATTTGTTTTCTGGGTGGTTAATGAGAAGCTTAGGTTCAAAAGGATGACAAAGCAAAGCTCAAATATGACACTGTTGCCTTATAAAATCGTGAAGAATATTAGCAGAATGGAGACCTACCGCTTTCAGTTGAAGATTACAGACTTACTTCAGAGTTCCTTCATTTTTTATTTTGTAACAACTAGAATTACCCCAAGAACAACTGATGCATACCTTCCGTATAACACATGCTGTTACTTGTACCGTGGCTGTTCTTGTTGTAAAGCATGCACTCTCTTAATGTCATTTTGAAGGTAGTTTATGAACAAAGCAAACAATTTCAGAACTTTATGAAAAGGAAAAACATGAGTAACTCTTATACTAATGCCAAACTTTGAGTCAGTTCTCAGAAATGGTAAATAAAAACATACTTGAGAAATCTTTCTTTATGAGAGATGTAAGATTTTTTTTTCTCTGTTTGCTAGGAATGCAGAGCTTCTGTGACAAAGGAAATAGGGAGTAAAATAATGTCAGTAATATCTTGTCTAAGATATGTATTATGCATGAATACTTTTGTCTGGCGGGCAATGAATTTCAAAAAAGGTTGGATTTACACCGCATAGATAGTATTGAAAGAACATGTTGCCAATGCCATCATGGCTTCCAAAGCATTTTGCGTTCATGCAGACTTAATGCTGAGGCAAAATAACTGTTTCCAATCACCAAGTCCTGAGCCAAGAGCCTATCTGGTTCCTGACGTGAAAGAAAATGCATTAATAGTTCCTAGTTTATTTGAAACATGAAGAAGTTGACATGAAGATTAAAAGAATTGAAATGTTGAAGAGGGTGAAACACTTTGCAGTGGGGGCAAGAGGGTGTTGATCAAACTTGTTCTACAAAAACTTGTTTATATTTTATTACATACCTTCTTGATTTTTCTGCCTGGTTCAAGAGTGCACAGCAGTGCCATTAAGATTCCCTGAGCAGCAGGTACTTTTTTCTTGTATTACATTTGTGCCACCAGTTCACTCCTGGTTTTTAAGTTAATAATGTAATAATGATCTGAGAAAAGCACATTTCTTGTCAACTAACTCACCCCCCTGCTACAGCACTGAGTTGTGCAAAAGAAGGAGCACCATAGAGACTGACAGGGACTGACGGAGTCCTGGCATAGTGAGGTCTCAGGGTTTTGCTTAAAAAGCTCTCCTACAATCTACCATGATAATGTCATGGAAGCATTACAGTCTCCTCTCTCCTACCGCTTCTACCATCAATGCCCGATTTACCTCCCACACAAGCCTTCTGTTTGCCAATATGCTTGAGATGGAAGAAGCAGCCAATAAACCAAAAGTCTGGGTTTGAGTTGAGATGCCTGGATGAGATCAAAACTACCTATAGTATGATCTAGTGCTGAACTTCTCCATTTATTGACAACCTTGCCCTGACCCATAACTTCTTCAGCTTTGGTTCATATTTAGCCCAGATTTAAACTAGGAGATCATGGAAAATTGCTGGTATCCACAAACTGCTGTACATTTATTTATGACTGCCAGCTGCTTTAGGTGAGGACTCCTTGCAAATAGTGTAGGAAATTCAAGCCTGGAGTCAAATTGAATCATTTGGAGGTTTCTAGCTCAACACCAATTTCTGGAGCACGTTTTCATGTATTAAACCCTTTGAATACTAAGGAAAGGATCCTATAACCTGCGTCAAGCTATGCATTTCTGTGCAGATCTTTGTGCTCTGACTGCTGAAAAAGCCTCTAGCACTACTTTTCAGTATCTCCACATCAATGCAGTAGAACACTTGGAAATTATAAACCTTTATTTTGCAAGGAGATTAATGCCTGTAGGGAGCAGCTAATATGCATAGGGACTGGAAATCCTGGCTTGTTTTTCAGGAACTGCTGCAGCTCAACCTCTTGTACCTCCTCTTATTTTGTAGAAAACCAGGGTTGCTTTTACTCAGCTTACAGGAGTATTTTTATAAAGCTAATTTGATGTCCTGTACAAGATTTGTAAAACCCAGTTAGGGACATCAGTATTAACTTCCACAACCATAAAAGATGTTATTTCTTGTGTTTATCTGCTACATAGGGGTGTATACGTAAAGGATCCATTTGTCTTTTCAGATAGTGAAGACAGACACCAGAGGCAAAATCCAGCCTGTGACCTCTAGTTTGTCCAGCCATGCTATCCCTTCCAGCATGACATCTCCATTTTATTTGATTGCTTCTGTCAAACTTACTCAGATCCTTTCCTCAGGGGTGGACTGGTAGGGTGGGAAAGGACTAAATATCATCCACTCCTCCCTGTTAGCCCCAGGACAGCAGCAAATCTTTCTGCCACCACAGTAACTTCTAGGCAATGATTTTTTTGGCTGCATTTCCCGGCTTTGCCCTTCTAGCACTGACTAATTTCTTTACAGCTTCACATAATAGTATGCTGCACACTTCCTAAAATAGCACCTAAGGTTTTTCTGTGGAAGGTTAGTGGGGGGACACAGGTACTTCTGAGAGGTGTCATCTACCTTTACCTTCATTAATTTTGATGATACACAGGTGTTTGCTGAATTTAGCCGTAAAGACAGAGAATGTTTTTCCTTTTTTTTGTGGTGTTGGGGTTGTCTTTATTTCTTTCATTAAATCATGCAGATTTTTGGGGGTTTTTTTCTGGAAATGATGGTTAACCAGCTACTATCAAGTCTTTTTAAATGTTATTGGGCTGCTAAATAGGGAAAAAATTCCCCTCATTCTATTTTTGCTTTCTGTTTGAACTGTTGTCACTTATCTCCAGTTTTTCAGTGTGACATTTTAATGAATGGCCTGTTCCCTCAGCTCGGTTCACAAAAGCTGTTCTACCTCTGATTTTATGTCATGTCAGCTTCAGACCAGAATAGGTGAGCTTAACCTCTGAGCACCTGTGTGTTACATTTTAAAATATAATGTATTCTTTTCTGGTCTGTGCCAGTTCTGATATCTCTATAGTGAATTGCTTTGTATTTGCTCTTACCAAGCAAAAAAATTTTGGAAGAGGCAGAACTTCTACTGCCATGATTTGGAGGTCACATTAATGTTACCAAAAAAAACCAAAACCCAAACGTTCTCTGCCCATGCCCTATAATGGCAGTCAGGCTTTATGCAGCTGAGGTAAACTCCCTCCGTTTTCGTGTTTTCTTACTACATCATACTGTAATTTTTGGCAATTGTCTAAGTATTTCACAGAAACCTGAACAGTCCCTGCGGTATGGATGGGAATCTCTGGGGAGAAGGTAGAGTGGACAGCTAAGGGCCAGTCCTGAGGATTTCTAAGGCAGATCCTCTCTTCTAATCAGCTAAAAATCTGACTCTACCTGCCATAGATACTGGGTACTCAAATATCTTGGAACATCTCTCTCTGAGAGACAGAATCATTGAAGAAAATTGTGTTTCTGGCTCTAGATAATTTATCGTCTTGTGGTGGTTTGACCTTGGAATGGCTGCCAGATGCCTACCCAGCCTCTCTCTCACTCCCTCTCTTCAGCAGGACAGGTAGAAGAAAAAAAGATAAAAGAGCTTTGGGGTCAAGATAGGGATGGAGGGGCCACATATCAGTTACCACCATGAGCAGAATAGATTTGACCGGGGGAAATGATTTTTTTTCCAATTAAATATAAGGTTCAATAATAAGAAACAAAGACAAAACCTAAACTACCTTTCCCTTAACTTGTACTCGGCAGACTTCATCCTAGGATCAACTTTACTCTTTCATCCCAACTCCTCTGCCTCCCTGTCCTGAGTGGTACAGAGAGGATGGAGAATAGTGTGTTTTGTCTGTCCATAAGAGCTGCTTTCTTCCACTCCTTTCTCATTGTGTTTTTCCCCTGCTCCAGCAAGCACTCCTCAGTGGGATACAGAGTAGATGCTTCTTCAGTACAGTGCTGGAGGAGTTGGAAAAACTATTTCTTCTGTCATTGACAGTAGTTTTATAAGGAGGAAGTACAGAAAGGGTCATTTGAATGCTACTCAGGAGAGATTATTCTAAAAACCTCTGAGCTAGGTCCTTGGCTGGTGAATATCTGCATTAATATTTGTCATCTTTCATAGACCTACATCCTCCCAAGCCAGCTGGGGATTTGAAACCACTTTTTTGTCCTCTGGAAGGAAAGGAGAAGCTATTTACCATATTGTGAATATTGTCACATGTGCATGATGTCAATTAATTAAAAATAAGTGAGGCTCTTAAGGAGGTTGGAAAGAGATCCCTCTCCCCACCTCCTACTTTCCCTCACCCTGAGATGGTTTGTTCACCTGAAGCTGTAGGTTGAGTAGTAGGACTGGGAGTACAGGGCAAAACATCAGTCAAAGTCAGTCAGAACCTGTATCTTGATGTGCAACTCTGAAAATCCAGCCCAGCTGTAAAGCTAGGAAAAGTAGAGTATTTGATCACAACTTCTGAATCAAAGATTCATTTAAACTCTCTCTTACTTCAGATGTAATTGCTTGCCAGTACTCTAAACTGTCAATGGTGGAGCATGATTTACATTTTGGTTTTGTAGAGTTTAATTCTGTAAGGAACTAAATAAGCTTGAAGAAACAGCTTTCTGTGCAATTAGTAAATGAGAAAAAAAGGCAAAATTTAAACACAACTGTTCCCTTTGACAATTAAATAGAAAGCAAGGAATGCCATGGTTTAAATTGTATGAGCTTTCAGCTAAGCCTGTCATTAGCGGTGAAAGCCTTTTTCTTTGAAATCTCTCAAATCTCATTTTTGAGGGAAGAAAAAAGCACTTTATCAAATTGATGTTTTGAAATTGAATGATTTATCTCTTTCTCTGCTTCCCAAAAGTTGGTGTTTACAACAGGGTCTCCAGACCACTAGTAATCTGGAAATGGGCCTTGCGTAACCTTGAGTCTCTAAACAGATGTTTATCTGAGCATTATCAGATTCCCTTGTGGTGGGAGGGTCTGTTCATAATCCTCAAACCCATTAAGGAAATGAGGGGGTTGTAAAAACATTTTGAAATAGATGAAACACCTTTCAGGATAACTTGCTGATAAAGAAAAGCAAAAGCACAGTGGTACTGAAAGAATTCCTTGGATACTTTATGCTACTTCTTTGGCAGCTGCAATATTTATATTTTACTGCAGTGATTGTACTATGAGGCATGTATTGAACAGTAGTTATGAAATAAATATCTTAGATGTTAGAAGTGTAAAGAGACTACTTTTTCATTTTACTTTCTAATAATCACTTTAAAAATCCAAATTGTTTCTTAAACATAATAGTTGTTTGTCATTGATGCAGTCTTCTTAGAAGCTTTGTCATCTCTGGTGAAGGCAGGACATGAAGGCTGAAAATCAAGTGGTATCCTGATGCTTGAAATTAAAGTCTTATAAAATATGCAAGCATGTATGTTGCTTTATCTATATGAGTTTTCCAGTTAGAAAAAAAAGAAGCTGTAAATCTCTTTCTTCGTCATTATCTATATGTTAAAGCAGGGTAGAAACACAATGTGGAAAAAAGGATTATTAAATTTCCGAAGCAAAACCAAACTGCAGAAACATTACAATAATTAAGTAGCTAGAAGACTACATACTTCATTACTCACAGACTGGCAGGTCATAAGAAAGATGCAAGTGCATTTTTATGGCAGGAAATATGTCCATTAAATTACACCATTAAGTCATACACACCAGTCATAGTATACTCTTGCTTTATGGGTTTCATATCGACTTTACCTTCTATTTAGTGCTGTAAACAGTAGGGTAGCATTAGAGACAGACATAAAAATACATTTACCTGATTGGTAAGACATGGTTTTTGTTCACGCAAACATACATAGCTGAAGAATGAAATAGTGAAACTGCAAAATAGCCACTCAGAATGTAAGCTGTCCATTGCAAAAGCCTGAAAATGTCATCTGTATAATAAAATATCTTCATATTTTCCCCTTTCTTGTCCAGTTCTTTCATTCTAACCACTAATGTTTTGCTTTCCTCCTTTTATTTTAAACTTTTTATTTAGTGTTACTGGGTGCTTTTCTTTAGTGCACTGATTAAATTACTTCAAATAAGAAAGTGGCTGATTTGCTCATTAATGTAGGTGACATCTTACTCAATTGCTGTTCTCGTTCTCCATGGCCCTTTCTATAATTTGTCACTGGATGTATCTTCATCATATGGCCAAACTGTAGATGCTTCTCGTGATGGGACCTCATTTTGTGATGGGAATATGTGTGTGCCAGGTGATGCAGGCATGGGTTTCTGGTGTATTTCTCATACTTCTGGATGCACTCACGTTAGACAGTCAGAATTTGGGCTCTACCATCACATCACCCTCACCCTTGCTCACTTCCATCATCTCTGTGTGCCATTGTTGTCCCACTCTTAAAATATGTCTGTCCCAAACCTTCAGTCCAGTGAAAATGTTCATTAATCACCTGAAAGGTGAGAAGCATCAAGGCCATTGTTTGTAAAGCAAGGCACAGTCCAAAAGTAGAGCACCACTGCTTATGAAACTCGGATCAATTTTAGAGAAATAAGTGTGCCTCATTATCTTCTCTTAACTTCAGGATTAGACCATCTCAGCCATTGTGTCATGTAAGCTATTGGTACTTAAAATGCCATTAATTCCTAACTGTTCCCAGCTTCTTCCATTTCAGCTCATGTCATGTATTAGATGCAGTGCATTCTACTGCTTCTGCCAAGTCCAACATACTGCCACTTTGTTCCTGCTTTCTTCATTCCCCTTCAGCACCAGAGTCCCAGTGCCACAAAGCATTTCAGCATATGTTCAGCTCTAAATGATGAAGTGTTTTGTTGAGTCAGGACCTTTGCATTCAGCTCAGCATGTTTGAGCTCAAATAGCATTTTAAGTTTGAAAAGCACAAAGAAGGGATCCTCAGCAGCACAGAAAGGACCAATTATTTTTTTCTTTTATTAGTCTCTCTGATTCTTCTGTGTATTTGCTCTTAGATTCCTATTTTTTTACTTTCTTTGCCTGACTCTACCATCTGCCTTTTTGCTTTACTTCACTCCATCCTTTCATTTACCACATATCTTTTCCAGACTTGTTAAGTGTTATTCTACTTTGTACCTCAGAAAATTTGCTATACAGTACAATCAGTTCAGTTGAGTTGGCAGTTCAGATTGACTAGTCCATGATATGTTTCTGACACCATCAGGCAGGTGGACCAAGAATACCACTCCCAAGCCATGATGAGACCTGTCAGAGGGTACTCTCTCGTCTCCATTTGTCCTGGTGGGATAAAAATAGCTAATCTGGACTGAATGTTTGCTTAATACAAGAGTGTTCCTTTGGTTTTTGTGGGAACAGTTGATGCATGCAGCTGCTTCAGAAAGAAAAGAAAATTTGGAAGAATTTGAGATGGAAGCTGCTAATTAGATCTTTCTCTCAATCTGAGCCCAGAGCTTTCACAGAGCTTTGGTGACTTAGCTCTGACTCAGAGAGACATGAGTCCTTTTGATGTCTTTACGTATTTTTTTCAAACCTACTGCAGCTTAGCTTCGAATTCAGAACTTTTGCTTGCTTTGCACTCTGGGTCACTGCAACTGAGCTCCCTTTGTGACAGGCAGCCATCACGCGATTGCTGTCTTAAATGTGCCAAGCTCAGTATTCATACCTCTCAAGTAGTTAGCCAGCCCCTGCCACATCTTCTGGAAAGGTGTTTCAGAGCCATACCTCTCCCAGTTGTTGAAAATCTTTTTTTTTTCAGGCATCCTCTATGAGTGTGTTAATTCTAGTAGTACATTCCTAAATCAACACTACATATTCCATTTGGATATAAAACTGGGAAATAGCTTTTTTGATCCTGTCTTAAGTGACAGTGTTTCCATACTGGAGTTATTTTGGAGAGATGCTGTATGGCAGAGTATATGTCATTGCATGTATGAGCATTCCTATTGATTGTGTAGGTTAAAGTGTGTATCTTGATTCAAGAGTATAATTCTTGTTTAATCAGTGGGGTGAATGGTTCACACCAAGGGACAGAATTCCCTCTGTGGGAACTTTTTTCTGTGTTACTTCACTGCGCGGTGACTGACCTGTCCACTCTTCCCAGTGGTTGCACATATGTCTGAAGTGACTGTAATGCACTGTGACACTTGGGAAAAAAATTGACCCTGTGAGCATAGATCTTAATGAAAACTGTTTTAACATGGGATTTGGTGGTTGTGGATGCTTTTGAAGTTGAATGTTTTGCAAACCAAGTAACTGCATTCAGTCACTTCCTTCACACTGTTGCAAAATGGTGTAAAGTTTAGATGAGTAACAGGTTGTGACATATCAGCAGTACTTAAAGCCTCAAGGAAAACTTTGCAAAATGTTATGTTTACAGATTGTTCTGTCAAAATAGCTCAGATCATCGCTACATCTCTATTTTTGCTGCTGGAGATATTTGTATGGATATGAGCTCTTCTAGTTTGCAGATGCAGTTGCTTCACAGAGCCATGACGAGTGCTCAGCCCTGTTGAAAGAGCTCAAACTTACTAGAGCGTGCAGCATGGCAAAGGACACCTGAAGGTTGGCTGTGCTTTGGTGTTCCCAGTAGTGTTTAACTACTGTCAAATGTGATATTCACAGCATGGGAGAGCCTTCTGCCAGGCTTCCTCGAATTCTGAGAGGAGAGAGCGGAGCATTTCTTTTCAAATAGTTGAGCGAGTGTCAAAACTGTTACCTTAGGCAAAACTAAAATAGAAGGATAACATTTTAATTGTCTTAAGACAGTGGATTTACACTTTTTTTTTCCAGCAAAGCACATGGAGTCTGTAGACTTCATTGGGAGTGTGGTATTTAAGCCTAAGCATATGTTTAAGTTCCTTCCTGAGATTTCCAAGTGAGGCCCTAGGGGAGACGCTTCTTACCTTTCCTGCATGGGAGGGGAAGAGGCATTGGGCTCTGTGCCTGAAGAAATCAGGACGCTTTATTTATTAAATCTCATTAGCATAAAAGAGCAAGGCAAAGTGACACTGAAACTATGGCAAAGGGTAAAGAGCAAAGGGGTTCCTCTTCAAAGATCTCTGCAGGAATAGGCAATGTCCTGTCTCCTGGGAAAGGAAAGGGACTGGGTCCTTGGTCTGCGCTCCCTCACTGCTCAGTGGGGTTTCCCTGTCCTGCAGGCAGATGAGCAAGGATTTCATGCACTTGCAAAAGGAATTTATTGCTGATTCATTGGTGACTGGCTCTTCTCCAGCCCCAAACAGCTCCTGATGTGGAAGAGGTCGAATCTAGCTTGATGTTAATTAATGTAGTGTGTGCACAGGTTTTTATCGTGTGATGGCTTCTGCATCCCCAGCATATCTGCCTTCAGATAAAGTCACTTTCATCATTTTATGGAATCTGTAAGAACCACAGCATGTTTTTGTAACTACAGTTTGATTTTCAGGTTTTTTTAGTTTTCTGACTCATAGTCCTTTTCTCTAGAAACATAAAATGATTCATATACCCAAGCACTTAACTTCTTTTATATTTGTAAATGGCACTTCGTGCATTCTAACAAGGGTATTCCAAACCACTAAAACTATAATTTGCTTAATCAACATCAGGTTTGAATCCTGCAAAGACTTATGTAAATACTTTCTAGTTCATTGCAGGATTTTGAAAATGGTGACTTAGAGCCAGAATGTCCGCTGCCTTAGATTCAGTGGGTCTTTTTGGTCCTCATAAGCTCTGACACAGCACCTGAGAAGTGAGAATAAGAAAGAAAAATGGAATTTGTGCTATAAACCTGATGCAGAGAAAAAATACAGAAAAGGCTGTTTTATTGCATGCACAGGGATAAGAGTTGAATATTAAAGTACATTAGAAAAAGGAGATGGAAAGAGAAGATGAAAAACATTTTTTTTCTTCCACTCTGCTCTAGAATTTCTAAAATTAAACTCCTAATGTCTTATTTTTATTGGAAGATATGAGGGAAAAATCCCTATGCTGGATAATTCAAAGCCTAGATAGATTTATTTAGATTCAAAATATACAGTACTAGCTAGCACTACCTTTTTAAAAAGCCATTGCACTGTTACTTAGGCAATGCACTTAATTTTTTTTTTTAATGGAATCAAATAATTTATGACATTGTGTTTTTAATCTCTTAATCAAGACATTTTCTGCAAGATGTTCCAGGAACCACTTCAGATTATTCAATGTAAAAAAAAATAAAATTCTACATCCTTTTCATTTGCCTGTTTAATAGTCAGAATCCTAAAAGCCAATTTTGAGTTGAAAATTTCATAAATCATAAATGCATTTGGGGCCACAGTTTGTTCTGAGAATGAGATTTCTGAAAAAGTTAAAACCCCTTTTTTCAGATCCACAAAGTATTATTATTTGCAGGCATCTGTTCATTTTCAGGTATTTTATTGCTTTGTCTTATGCTATGTTATTTTCACTTTGTTGTTGTTGTGGAAAAAAGATCTTTGGTTATAATCTTCCTCTTCTTGTTGCATAAAAAGGCAAAAATTTCTCCTTCCTCCCTCAATCTCCAACCAGAAAAGAAATAAATAAAGAAGAGTTAATAAGCTTCTGCTCTTGCAGTAACTTATAGCTCACTAATGTCAGTAAAAGGATACAAATGAAACAATGCTGTTAGTTAGGAAATGCCTATGAATTTTATGTCACATGCATTGAGTTTTGCAGGAACTGGAAGGCGCTTGGCCTTTTTACCAACAAAGTTGTTTTCTAATTTCAGATGTAGTCACCAGGTTACTGGCATCAGCCCTGACACTGCTTCAGCAAGTGGATCCCAATGCTCCCTCCCTCATGGTGCTGGTGCCCACATGACATTCCGTTAAAAGGAGCAGGAGCATTGCTGGTCTTTGCAGAAGGTGGAGGGTGGAGCCAAAGCCTCCAATTTTTTATACTCTGGATGCTTTTCAGTGATGTCGTGAATAAATATCATTTGCACTCTAGGCATTACTAGTATACTCCTGGTATACTGATCTCTCCCAAGAAAGTACTTATTTCAGGGAGAGGCACTTTACGAAGATCCAGTGTGTTACTGAAAGGAAGTTAGTCTGAACAATCTGAGGCCCAATGTGACTTTTAAATGGGTGATGGGGATACATCCAGGGATATCAGAGGAAGATCTGCAATCCACTTTGAGGGAGAACAATGGACTCCTGAAAAATGGGCTAAATGAGCAGGGAGCATTTCAGGGCTGAGGGTTTCTATGATGCTCTTCCAGTTCAGTTCACTCAAGAAAAAGCTGCAATAGGTTTTGCAATATCTGGTTGTGGCATTTGCTTGGTGGGTTCTTGCTCTGCACTCTGTGGTCTTCATTCCTCTGAAAGCTCATGTTTGTCTTGTGCTGTCTGTTGGGAGCTGAGAGTGCACTTCTTTGCAATGATTTGCCAAGTGTTTATTTAGGGGCTATGCTGCATCTAGGCAGAAATTTTCTTTATTAAAAATATATCTTACTTAGCAATTTACATAAGCTGCTAGATCGGCATCTGTGTTACTTTTGTCTTCAGAGTTGACCACCAAGAAGGAAAGAAACGTTTCTGTTGGCCTCAACTTTTCCCTAATTGGGAAGGAGATCTTGAGTCAGCAACATGCAATTTTATATGAAGCATGGGCTGAATGCAAGACACCAAGTTTGGCGCTTGTCTCTGTTAGGGTATTTTGAGACTAAATGTTTGAACCGTGGCCTTCTTTGGCAGCCCCTGAGGGGAACCTAGAAAGTCCAGGGTCATAGCCTGGAAGAGACACATTTACATAATGCAAACAGGTATCTCATTGGCAAACCAAATAATAGTATTGTCTTAGAATTATATTCAGTGGCTTTTTACTTCTCAAAGACATCCCTTTAATGGAAAGGGTGTAACTGGAAAGGATATAACATGTTGTGACTTTGATTCACTCAGTCATAGAACTATAGAATCATAGTCAGATGGGACCTTAAAGATCATCTAATTCCAACTCCCCTGCCATGGGCAGAGACACTTTCCACAGGATTGGGTTGTTCAAAGCCTCATCCAATCTGGCCTTGAACGCCTCCAGGAAGGAGGGCTGTTGCAGTGTCTCATCACCCCCACGGTAAAAACCTCCTTCTTCATATCTGATCTAAATCTACCCTCTTTCAGCTTAAAACTGTTACCCCTCATCCCTCATCCTATCACTACATTGTCTGATGAAGAGCCCCTCAGGTTTCCTGTAGGCCCCCTTTAGGTACTGGAAAGCTGCTATAAGGTCTGCCTAGATCCTTCTCTTCTCTAGGCTAAACAAGCTCGACACCCTCAACGTGTCCTCGTATGGGAGATATTCTAGCCCTCTGATCATCTTTGTGGCCCTTCTGTGGAGTCACTCCAGCAAATCCATGTCCTTCCTGTGCCGAGGACTCCAGAACTGAATGCAGTACTCAGGTGAGGTCTCATGAGAGTAGAGTAGAGGGGGAGAATCACCTCCCTCTACCTGCTGTTCATTGAATTTCAACTGGAGATACAGTCAGTTAAGTTTGGAATGAGTTTGTGCTGTCACTGGGAAAGGGCAAGGGAAGTCTTTTCCAGCGCTGCTCACCTGCTCCTGGTCTCTGCCATGCCAGGGCAAGCACGTGTAGGAAAGCCTGAAGGATGTCTTGTCCAAGAATCAAATCCCAGGTCTTAAAATCTGAGGAAGGCCATCCTGCTGCATCTTCCACTGTGCCACTCAAATGAAACACAGGGAGGATACTGATGCTATCTTTTTGTGATTGTTTTTGTTGTTATTTTTCAGAAACTTCAACAAAAAGATATGACTGTTATGTTAAGGAGTAGAGGATTTTCTGCCAGTTCATTTTCTTTCATTTATTTGTTTCAGCCACAGGAAATGAGGGAGCAGGAGTTGGTTAGCTCACAGCTTTGCCAGCAACTACAACTTATGCTGCAGTGCATGGGTTAGTGGCTAGATGGCACACACAAGGCTGTTGAGGAGACAGTTTTACATGGAGAAAATTAAATACAACAAAGACCAGGACTTCAGGCTGGGTCAAAATACACTCTATATGCATGCCTGGGTAAAACTAGGCAGTCTGGACTATTGATAGCTCAGAGATTTCAGGATTTAACTGGCAAGAGGTCCAGGAGACACAATAGTAAGTTAGGACCCTACAGCAGAAGCTTCCCAGAATTGGAGCTGCAGGATTCTCCGTACTGGGCTTATGGAGTGTATGAAGTCAAGCGTTCGCAGAAGCTGATGTAAATAAAATAATTGTCAGAAAGAATATGTAAAGAATTACCAGAAAGATGGTAGTCCGGGGATTCTTGTGAGTGTTTATACCAAATAACTTAGCTGCCAAAACCAAGACAATATTGGGGGTTACTAACTTTGTGGTCTTCTTTTAAGTCCCCTGTATCATCTTAACCTCTTGCACTTCGATGCTGAAGGGGCTGGAAGTTGGACAGCAAATTCAGCCTCTCCCAAGCCGTTGGTTCAAAAAGCATTTTAAATGGCAGGCTCAGCCAGCAATGCAAACTGCAGGCATAAAAAGGATAAAAATCCCTAAATTAAAGCAAAAGCTACATTAGGTACAATTGTGCTATAATTTTCTATTTAAGTCAGTGTCAGGTTGGGCCTTGGATTCATGAGCACAATGAGGAACATTTTGGAGAGTATAAATTGCATTATGGCTTCTATTTCCTTTCCAGGGAAGCATGTGAAGTCCATTACAGTGAGGCAAGGTCATGAGCACAGGGAACAGCACAGGATGTCTGAGAGGGAAAGGTGGAGTGAGAGGAGCTGCTGCAAAACAAGGACAGAGAAGCAGTAAGAGAGCATGAGGATGAAAAGTGGTATCTGGAAACCTTGTGATATCTAATCAGAATTCTTTCATGTAAAAGGTCAAAAGAAAGCTTCTCCCCATTGCTAGTGCATTCCTGATTTCTTTTTTTAATCTCTTACTTTAAATATGCATTGTTGGGGTTTTTTTCACATTCTGGCAATGTTCAGAAATTTTTGAACTGCCAAACCGATAGACTCAGTGTTTCAAAGCCAGCATCTGCATGTGTGCACGTATTAGTCTGATGAAAATGCTGGACAGGCTGGGATTGATCAAAATGTATTTGCTCAGCCGTGAGCAGTTAATAGCACCATTGTGTATTAAGTGTTGTGCTTGCTATATTGTGGCTTGCACCTCCCAACTATATTTCATGCATCATTCCCCCTGTCTATAAAATTATTTCCAAGCCAGCCTTGCACTGAGTCTTAAGTAGAATGGAAGCAATGCTATCCCTCCCTCCACATCCTCTGTCTAGGGCAGCTGGAGGGTCTCAGGCCTGTTGTTTATAGGCAGGGAAAACAGGTTAGGAACTAGCTAGAGGAAGAGCTTGCATTGTCTAGTCTCTCTTTACCATAACAGCTATATTGGCCTTTCCAGGACTGCTTATTGAAAGCACTCCACAGTGCTGCTGGCCAAGCAGCACCTCCAGCATTAGGGTGGGGAGAAAAATGTATGATTTGGTATAAAGGAAGTGAGCATAAAATGTCTACTTATTTCTCAAAAGGCAAATTGTCTGAGAAGTCTGTCCAACAATAGCCCAAACCAGAATAAGCTGTAATTATGTGTCCTTTTGGTTTGCAATTTATATGATTTTCTTTCTGGTTTTGCAAGTGTGGCACAATTACACTTCAGTGGCTCAGCAGCCGTTTAACAAGCTGTAGAAGGTACCCTATTGCTCAGCTACTGGCAATACTAAAAGACAGTACTATCCTTTAACTCTTTGCAGCATTATGTAGCTTAACAGTATGAGACAGTCTCAAAGTGATGACCTGTACACAAGGAGCTGGGAGGAAGGAGATTGGGAATTGGCATGATTACCAACTACATTTTGATTGTACAGCTGCAACTCAGGATATTTTGGTGTTCGAGTTAATAATCTCACAAATATAACAAGGTAGAGAGGGGACACCATGGAGGAAACTATTTGGAAGGAATTAAACAGTAACAACACAGCTTAAATACAACTGAGTAGGAGCAAAATAAGGGAAATACTGTCCAAGTACAGTCTGTACCCAGTTTTAATAGGCAGGCGGGATTTGTTTGCGGAAGCAAACAATCATCTGCTTCCTTCCTGCAATAAAACATGAATTTAAATCAAGTACTAGTCAGAATGTTGTCTTAAGTACAACTTGCAAAGTAAAGCCTCAAAGGCAAACCTGGTCCTTTTGAGTCACTACTCTGTAAACTAATTATTTCATTTAAAACTTGAGGCAGCAGCTAGCTGACTATTAAACTGGTATGTGGGTTGGATGGCTTTTTTGTTCACGCTACCCTGATGTCTGTATTCCAGGGCTGTAAAACTTCATGGTGAGAAGGCTGCTGGTACCAGGGCTACAATTCAGTTGCTCCTCCCATCAGCTTTTGCCACGGGGCTCTCAAGGTACCCCAGCCGTAAAACCAAAATACCCTAGACAGCAAAGCCAGTCTCCTAGAGGATCACTTGCTGTGTGAGTTTTTTCTGTATGGAAATAAAGTGACAACTGTGGAGAATGGCAAACACCCCAGAACAGATCTGCCTGCTCTGGTGAAGGCAGGAGAAAACAGCGCACGACCCCGCTGCACTTCTGCTGTCAGTCCAAGTAAACTGGGGTTTGCCAACCAAATTAAATAAATAGCCCAACACCCCCTCCCTCTAAGTAACATCAAGCATGATTAAGAATCCAAGGAGTACATTTTTCAAAATGTCAATGGCCAGATCAGAAGATCAAAGATCATTGATTTTTTGGTATTTTATTTTATCTCAGAAAATGAGTTTTAAAAAATCCATTATTAGATTCTTTTTGAATGCTGAATGGGGGGAAAAAAGTAAGGGGTGTTTATTAGTATTAACAGTAGAATTCAAAACTGCATTTTATGTCTTGTTATTAATATTATTCTAGAGATGCAGTGCTAGCAAATCATAGATACAGAGAGTTGGCAATAAATTAACTGGAGAACTAAAACAGTACTGGAAATTAGGAAAGATGGTGAGATGGAAGAGATCAGCTGAGCAAAGTGAAGACTGATAATGGCATATCTTTCTTGCACTAGTATAGTAATGAAATATAGCAAAAGCAGAGTGGGAACACTGATCTTCACATGCTACTAACATCTTCTTTCAATACTCAGTCAAATTTCTGTAAAATTGCTACCATGAACTATTACAGGACAAAAAGACCTTTATGGAAATATAATTGCATCTCTGATGCAGAGCTCTGTCACTTCTTCAGTGCTAGTTTCTGAATTGGTAAGAGTGATACAGAGTGATCTGGTGGCCTAAGTTCACCTGTGCTGTAGCTTTAGCATTCGTCCTCTGGTGGAGGACACAAGTCCAGTGAGGAGATCCAGGGCCCATAAATACTATGTAATACTCATAGGGAAAAGCAACCTAAACTCCCACATTAATTGATAGGCTCTGGGCTGATATTGCCTCTCAGAAGTGAGACTTGGTATTATGGTAAGTAGTGCCGTAAAACCTTAGATCTCAGCTGTCTGACAGTTGAGGAAAAAAAAAAAACCAAAACCAGATCTAATACTGTGGACTATTTAAAAATAAAATAGAGACAAACCCAAACAACAAACATGATTGTGCCTCTGTTATACATGCTTCTGCTGCAGCTCTCAGAAAACACCAGAAGAGAGTGAGAAAAAGTGCAAGAAGGGGGGGCACGATCAAAGGCATGAAATGGTCTATGTATTCAGAACAGCCAAGCAGGATGGCGCACTGACAGGATGGAGAAGGGTTAGCTGCCAGACATGATGCTCAAGGTCTGTAAAATCACAGGCTGTGTGGAAAGGGTAGCTCATCACTGATGAGCTGGGAGGCATGGGTGAAACTCCTGGGCATTCAGTTCAGAACAGAGCAGAGGATACGGTTCTTCAGATGCGTAATTAAGCTGGGGAGCTCTTTGTCATATGAGACCATGGATGCTAAAATTTACATTAGCTCAGGGTGAGTCTGGGCAGGTTTGTGGAGGAGAAATCCATTGAGTGATAAAAACATTGAGTTAAAAAAACCCCAAAACCAACCTGTCTGGGTCAGAAAGTTGCTGAGATGCAAAATATTGAAGGAGTCCAGGAGAGAAAGTTTTCTCCCTTATGTTCTCCCCAAAGTGTCTTTTTGGCTACTTGCCTCTAGTGGCTTCCCCAGTTTAAGAGAGCCTTTGAAGATGTTCCAGGAGAGGGAAGGGCTAAAGGAAGCAGGAATCAAGGGAAAACATCTGCCTGTGAAGGACAATAAATGCAAAAAAGGCAGAAGTGTGAGGGTTGCACAACCCAAAGCTGAAGAGCTGGGGTCACAGGGACAGTGAACAGAGTGCTGGGCAGCCCCCAACTTCCTCCAAAGCACCCAAGGGGGAAAGGGTGCTGCCACTGGGGATGTAGGAAGATGTGCAAATGGTAACTGTCCCCATGGCATCCTTGGAGGAGAATGGCACCAGCAGCTGGGGCTGTCCTGGCACACTGAGGAGGTGCAGCTGTGGAGGCATGAGTGCAAACATGGGTGAAGGAGGGCAACCCAAGCCTCATCAGGAGGATTTTGGGATGCAAGGACATGGCTGGAGGTCTTCAGTGCAGCAAGCCTAGGCTGGTTGGCATCTATTCCCCTATGCTTGACCTTGTTTGTCCTGACCCATAGCTGGAGCCAGACCTGTTTGTGCCCACATGCTGAGGAAACCTCAGAGGCAGAAGGCCAGGGGGACGTGCTGTGCACCATCTATTGGCTGCAGTGACGTGGGGAGTTTTTGCGCCATGCACTTTGCTGGGGATCCCTGGGTGGGAAGCAGGGGCAGAGGGGACAGACTGAAGAAGAACTGTCTTGGTGCCGCTAGGATTAAAACATTTTGCATTATAGTCTCTGGGCTTTCTGGAGAACTTAACTGAATTTTTTTTTTTTTTGTAATTTTGTACTAATAAACTAGGTTCCCTGGCAAAGTTTTATGCTCCACATCATACCACGTATGAAGTTAGGGCAGAACCGAAGAAGGAAAAACAGGCTCCTGGACTATAAAGTCCATTCCACTCTGCAATGCAGATGTACACACAATCCATGTATGTCTGATTCCCAGACTCCCATATTTTGGCAATACATTTAAAAAATTATGCCTATTCAGTAGCCATTTGTCTTTAAGGAAACACTAATATCACAAATTAGTAGCCTTCTGGAGGGGGAAGGGACACTGA
Organism: Piaya cayana; assembly: GCA_013389865.1. Taxonomy (NCBI): domain Eukaryota; kingdom Metazoa; phylum Chordata; class Aves; order Cuculiformes; family Coccyzidae; genus Piaya; species Piaya cayana. The sequence goes on from WAAB01022691.1 coordinate 60,358, forward strand.
TGGAACTCCATTCTCACTCATTAAAACCTGAAAGAGCAGAGCTACTTTTTAGTCTCTCTCATTTTCTCCAGTCGCCTCAATCATAGCCATTGCAGGCTGGAGCAACTGCTGGTGACACTGCTGCTACTTGTGTAAAACACCCAAGTTACTGGTCCCCACAAGGGACAGGTTCTCCCATCCCAGGCACTTCAGCTGCACTGGCTGCAAGAGCAGCAAGAGCTCTGCCTGATTCCAGCATTGTCGGTGCCTTGGTGTCAGTCAGCAAAAGGCCTGATTCCTTGCACAGGACTCTGCTGGGCCAGAAACGTTAAGCTGTGAGATATGTGTTCTCTCCAGGGTTGTTAAAAGCAGGTGGAAAGCTGCTTCTTTGAATATCTGAATTTTACCCCTTTACTTTCCTGTGCATTGTTTATCTGTATTTTTTTCCTCATTGGTTTTGATCCTGTAAAAGGACTTTGTATCACGTTTTCCTTCAAATTGTTCCATTTCAAAGTTTTCTCTTTAATTCAAACTTTCTAGTTCCTATGTGACTGTACATCTTCTTTGGCTTTACGGTGTCTTTCTTTTCCTGTTAGGCAGTTTCCCTTGAACAGCTCTACAGTGGTGATGGCATGAAAAAATCTCTGTATCCCTCTGTGTCTCTATACAGAAATCTAAATTATCAGTGAGGGAAAGAGAGGCAAAGTGGACATTTTTTAAAATATTAAATGAGTGATATTTATTCAT
>WAAB01022692.1:0-13057 GCA_013389865.1 Piaya cayana
TCTCTGTCCCTGTGCTACAGGCAAACAGCTGGTGCCTGTCCCTGTGCCTGTCTCACTCCTTTTCCACCACTTATTTCTTATCACCCAGGCACTCGGCTGGAGCATTTTGCTGATCCTCGTCGTAGCAGCTTTCCTCGCCCGCTGGCTCAGACCTTGCTTCGACCAGACCACCCTCCTGCAGGCACGTCACTGGAGCAACTACATCGACATCGAGCAAAAGATTTTTGAGGAGACCTGCTGTGAGCACAGCCGGCTCTTCGCTCACAAGTGCATCCTCCACTTCTTCGAAAGCATGCGGCGAGAGATCCAGCGGCACAGCTTCAGCCTGCTGAGGGAGGGAGAGGGGGCTGAGGAAGAGGAAGGTCTTCTCCGAGGTGTCACAGATCAGGACCAGGTGAATAAACTTCTGAAAACGTGGTACTGTGAGAAGCCTCCTCTGAACGTCAGCCGGGTGAGCCAGAGGCATCCCCTGGGGTGAGAGAGACCCCTGCACAGGCAGCCCTGGTACCCGGAGCAAATCCCCCCCAGCCCACTGGTGTATGAAGGGGGCTTTGCCCTGCAAACACTGAAGTCACTGCCACACCTCTGCACAAAGCAAGAATCATAAAATCATAGAATCATAGAATCACCAGGTTGGAAGAGACCCACCAGATCATTGAGTCCAACCATTCCCATCAATCACCAACCCATGTCCCTCAGCACCTTGTCCACCCATCCCTTAAACCCCTCCAGGCAAGGGGACTCAACCCCCTCCCTGGGCAGCCTCTGACATTGACCAATCACCCTTTCCATGAATTTTTTTTCCTAATGTCCAGCCTGACCCTCCCCTGGTGGAGCTTGAGGCCATTCCCTCTCGTCCTTTCCACTGTCCCTTGGAGAAGAGCCCAGCTCCCTCCTCTCTACAACCTCCTTTCAGGTAGTTATATATATAGAGAGAGCACATAGATGACAGTGGAGCTCTCATCTTCCCCCAAAACTTCAATCCCAAAGGCTCCACTCCAGGGCTTGCCCAGCAAAACCTCCAAAAATAAACTAGCTCTGAAGATCCAAAGGTCCTGGACTCAATCACTGCTCGTGGCATTTCTCAGTCAAGCACTCTGTGTAGCACTTTTCAAATTTAAAGAGTTTGCAGCTCCCTACAGCTGTGATAAAACCCTCCTGGCTCGAGGAAGGATTGAACCACAGCAGCAACATCTGGCTGTGGATGCAAAGGGACTGAAGCAGCAGCTTCACAAAGGCTTGAGGAGCTCCTGAGTGTTTCGGTGAAACCCATTTCTGACACAGAAATTATTTAACTGGCAACTCTTTTAGTACCACACCAACATATTTACTAGGAATGGTTGGACTCGATGATCCAGTGGGTCTCTTCCAACCCGATAATTCTATGATTCAAAAAGTAAACTCACTCCCTACATCTTCCCATCTGCTAAGAGCTCCAGCTGCAAACTGTTCAGCTCCCCTCAAACAACCCATCAAGAACTCTGCATTTTCAAACAAAACACGGCAATACACTAAAATTCATGGAGCAGCATAAATTTCAGTCAAGATACCTCTGGATAAGTGTCCCTGGATCGGGTTGGATTTGCGGAATGAAAAGGAGATGGAGGCTCTGCTTAATATACCCAGAGTCACACACTGTGCTGGGAATCAGGGGGTTGCTCCGAGCACGAGCACTGAGCCATGGAAAGGACACGCTGAGTCTTCCTGAGAAGTCTGAACACCAACTTTAAACCCTTCCCTGCTAGATTTTAGCACAAACTGATCTACCCAGAGGATAGATGCTTACACCACCTAGTTGGGTATTTTCATCCTAAGTTTCAAAACTGTTTGAATTTAATCTTACCTCTGAGCCTCCAATGTTAATTACTTTCTTACCTGCTTTTTTCTCCAGCCCCTGTTGTAGATGGTGCCAACCGTAGTGCTGTTCTGGCTGATATTTCTATCTGGAATTGCTGTTTGGATGTATTAAACTCTTTATTGCAAACTAACCCTGTGCAGACACATATTTTCCTCCAAACCGGGGCTCACGCTGATGCCCACGTTGTACCTGGGGATAAAGGGTGAAAGGCTGTGAGGAGAGGAGGTAGAGAAGAATTGTTTCCTTGGCTGAGCATGGAGAGACGGGGGGAGAAGGGCCTCCAGGAGGAAAGAAAACAGTGAGAAAGGGGCAAAAAAACCTGCCAGCACCTTGTACCTAAACTCCAAATGAGGGGTCAAATTGAAAATGTGTAATAATCCCTCAAAGTAACTCGTTGATCATCCTGGAGGTGCATCACCTCCTCCCCAGGATGTCACAGGGAGATGCTTGTTAAAGCGCAAAGATGACAAATAACTCCATGGACCATCTGTGGGCAGCTGCACCCCTGGGCCAGCCCGGCCAGGATGGGCTGCAGAGATTTTCTTATTTGCATAGCAAAATCAGCTCTGGCTGAATCCCTGAGCTCTCCTGGGCGTGCTCAGAGAGGGCACAATGCCAGCTGTGGCCCGTGCCAGTTGGGAACATCACAGTGATCTTCCCACTAGGAGCTCTTTAGGTCCAAGATGTTTCCGAGCTCTCTTCTGAAGCCAGCATCACACTTTGAATTTTATCAAACACGACATTGCAAATCTCAGGCTGAGACTCAGTTCAGACTCAGTCACTCCACACTAGTCAAATGAGCTGTTTTCCTAGCCCACTCGGAGCAGAGTCCGCAGCTCCCCTTTGCATGCTGCTTTCCATCTTCTCAGGTATTAACTCATCCCAGAGCGGCTGCAAAATATGAAATGCAAAAAAGAGGAAGAGGAACAACTTTGTTATCTGTAGCAGGAGGGAGAAAACCAGAGGATTTAAGAGAGCTGCCACAGGGTTTAGCAGGTCTACAAGGGCTCACACACTGCTGGGAGGGTCAATCTAGTCACAGGGGAACTCCTTGAGTTCCTGAGGACTCGATGATCCGGTGGGTCTCTTCCAACCTGGTGATTCTATGATTCAATGAGAAGTACCAGTGCTCTACACCAAGCAAGCTCAGATCCTGCGTTCATGTTTAATGAAAGGCAGCGATCTCCTGGAGATCAAAAAAAAAAAATCTCTGCTTTTTACAAGGCTGATTCATGCAGGCTTTAATGGGAGCTGCTCTTCAAAAAGCCACTCGTCAGGTGAAGAGGGAAGCCAGCTCGATGCTCTTAGCTAGCAGTACAGTAATTCTCATCTATATTCATGCAGCTAAATCTCTTCCCATTTGATGAGATCATGCAATTAACCTCTCCAAAGAAGACAGAGCTAAAAGAGCCCAGGTATTACCCACACGCTTTGTTCTCACCCTCTGTGGTAGCATCTCAGGGTGTACGTGACATTATCAGCTGAGCCTCAGGGCCGGTATGGGGGGACACAGCAGAGACTGCAGCACTGACTCATGGTCAAAACACCTGGTTTGGCCTCTGCCCTCTGCTACTGATGCACTGTGAAGCCTTGAGGATAAGTGTCTCCTGCACACCCCTCACCACAAGAAGGTTGTTGAGGCTCTGGAGTGAGTCCAGAGAAGAGTTAAACCCCCCCAGCTCTCTCAGCCGCTCCTCTTCTTCTCCAGCCCCTTCACCAGCNTGATGCAAAGAAGGGAGCAGGTAATGTCTGGAGCCCTGATTTTCCCTGGGTGCCAGCCCTGCAGGGAGGGGGGCATCCAGTTCCCTCCTGGGAGGAGCACCCTCCTCCTGCATTTGCAAGCCGAGGCCCATCAGCCAACTCCCCTTTCTGCACCGCTTGCTCTGTGGTAACACCTGCACCTTCCAGCCAAGGGGACCGGTGACCCGGAGGCTGCAGAAATGGGGATGTGGAGAACAACAAAGCCAGGTTTAGCACACCAGAAACAACCCCGATCCCACAGACCCAAAGAAGAGCAGGAGGAAGCAAACGCTGAACTTTTGCAAGCAGCAAAGTCAGCAGGGGGTAATATTTTACTTTTTTGCTTTAAATATTGGGGCTGCAAGAGCACACGAAAGAATCAGTGAACTGCTCAGAGAGTTGTCGATGCCCCTCTTTGAAGAGGGGGACTGAAAGAGCAAAGCGAACCGAGGCCATCGCTTGGATGCTGGTAGGGGGAGGAATCACATCAAGGGAAGATGGACAAGTTTCGGATGATCTTCCAGTTCCTCCAGTCCAACCAGGAGTCCTTCATGAGCGGCATCTGCGGGATCATGGCTCTCGCCAGCGCCCAGATGTACTCAGCCTTTGATTTCAACTGCCCCTGCCTGCCAGGCTACAACCTGGCCTATGGGCTGGGCATCCTCCTGGTGCCCCCCCTCATCTTGTTTCTGCTGGGCTTCGTGCTCAACAACAACGTCTCCATGCTGGCAGAGGAGTGGAGGCGACCCCGGGGCCGGCGAGGGAAGGACCCGGCCGTCCTGCGCTACATGTTCTGCTCCATGGCCCAAAGGGCCATGATCGCCCCCGTGGTTTGGGTCGCGGTGACGCTGCTGGACGGCAAGTGCATCACCTGCGCCTTCTGCACCTCAGTGCCCGTGGAGACCCTGGGCAACGGCAGCCACCCCAGCCTCTCCCGAGGGGAGGTGGAGAGGGTCCTCGCCCGCATCCCCTGCAAGGAGATCTACGACGGACAGGAGCTCATCGCAAACGAAGTGGCCATCAGGTACCTGCGCTGCATCTCGCAGGTAAGAGGGGTTTAAGGGACGGGTGGATGAGGTACTGAGGAACATGGGTTAGTGATTGATAGGAATGGTTGGACTCAATGATCCAGTGGGTCTCTTCCAACCTGGTTATTCTATGATTCTATTCTATGATTTTGCAGGGGTATAAGGTGTTCAGACTCATCTCCAGGGAGTTATCCACTCAGTGTGGTGCAGAGATTGAAGCTGTAGGTCGTGCTGATAATTTGGTCCCCACTGCTGCCTGGGCGTGCAGGGCAGCAATAAACAACCAAGAAATTTCTTCAGAGCAAGCTCAGAAGGGGCTAATGTGATGTTACTCCATGGCTGGTGGACTATCAGTCCCTTCTGTAATCCACCGGTTGCTCTTGCTGCTTATTATAACGTGTATAAGTGACAGCTTGATAACCATCACTACCACTTGCATGGAAATAGCCAGCACGTGTTTATTAACCATTGCAGGGAACCTCAAGAACTGCCACTACCAGCATGTCCCTGTAATTTCCCTTCAGCCCTCTGCTCCTGACCACGTTAGAGACAGGATGGGCTGACTCACTCTGGTCACTCACGTACTTCTGTTTAAAAGCAGCTCCTCTCCCGACCTCCTCGGGGCAGACAGGAATTATTATCCCTAATTTAAAAGAAAAGGAGGCACAAGGACTTCTCCAAAGACACAAAGCAGATTTTCCTGGGTAGACCCCAATTACCAGCTACTGGGAAGCGGTGGGAGATGCAAACCAAGAGGTGCCACCTAGATACCCCCCTCCCAGGTGCTCTTTTAGGTGTCTGCGTTTCCAGGGCTGTTCACCCTTGAGAGCTCTGCCCGCTCAGCCTGAGCTGAGACCGATGGGAACAAGATTGACTGGTCCTGACTCTGCCCTCGTTTCACCCTTCCCGTCAGACCCAATTAAGAGGGGAGCCTGTCGCCTCTGCTCACCCGTGACAGACGTTACCGAGCCCAACAGCTCGAGAAAAGCGTTAGACAGCAGCTTAAACACAGGGAGTATCTGGAAGAATGTTAGCTGAGAGTCAGAGGACACGGACTATCCCAGACGCGGGTATCAGAGGCAGGATTGAGGGCTGGGTGCAGGACTCAGTCTGGTGTTACCTACGGTCACCGCGTGCTGATGCCACCCACGCACGGTGAGAAGTGGAGAGGAGCTGCCTATGGGTGCATCGAATAAAATTTTGGTGCAAAGGCACTGGCACCATACATGGCACTTACAAGCAGTGCATAACCCTGGGGAAGGGGCTGGAGAAGAAGAGGAGCGGTTGAGGGAGCTGGGAGGGTTTATCCTGGAGAAGAGGAGGCTGAGGGGAGACCTCATTGCTCTCTGCAACTACCTGAAAGGAGGTTGTGGAGAGGAGGGAGCTGGGCTCTTCTGCCAAGGGACAGGGGACAGGATGAGAGGGAATGGCCTCAAGCTCCACCAGGGGAGGTTTAAGCTGGACATTAGGAAAAAAATTTCATGGAAAGGGTGGTTGGGCAGTGTCAGAGGCTGCCCAGGGAGGGGGTTGATTCACCTTCCCTGGAGGGGTTTAAGGGATGGGTGGATGAGGTACTGAGGCACATGAGTTAGAGATTGATGGGAATGGTTGGACTCGATGATCCAGTGGGTCTCTTCCAACCTGGTGATTCTATGGACTGGGTCTCCTTGTTCAGCTTTGCAATGTAAACGCGGCTCAATGTCAAAAACCCCAAAGGGGAGCCAGGCCCGCTCACAGCCCTGGGAGGGCTCCTGTCACCAAGTGCCAAGCACGTGCTCTGCCTTGTTCCCCATCCTCCCTGCAGGCTCTGGGCTGGTGCTTCATGCTGCTGATGACCACGCTGGCCTTCTTGGTCAGATCCCTGCGGCCCTGCTTCACCCAAGCTGCCTTCCTGAAGAGCCGGTACTGGTCCCACTACATCGACATCGAACGCAAGCTGTTCGACGAGACCTGCACGGAGCACGCCAGGAGCTTCGCCAAGATCTGCATCCAGCAATTCTTTGAGGGCATGAGCACGGACTTGGCAGCCGCTGGCTGCCACCAGCCCCGGGACAGCCCTACAGATGCAGGAGAAGCCGCCAGGAAGCTCTTGGGCATCACCGACCAGGGCACCATGAACATGGCCCTGAAGAGCTGGCACCGGTGCAAGCCCCCGCTGCACCTCCACCCGCACACCCTCCCCGTCCTCAACAGCTGGAGAGGCGAAGAGCAGCCCCCTGCACACCCCCCTGCGCCCCGAAAGGAGAGAGCTGCCTACTACAGCCGAGTGTGAGCTCACTGGGTCTGTGGAGGCTTCTGGGAGAGGAGGCAGGGGCCAAGGCCAGCACCGTGGTGGCCGCAGGGGCACCCAAAGGGCTCAGCGGTGCCGGTGCCAGCCCGCCTGCTCCCACATCCAGTCCTACAGCACTGGCATTTCAAGTTTTGTGCTGCCCAAGGCCGTGATGGCCAAGCCCCAGGGACACCAAAGGGCGCGATGCATCAGCCAAATGCATCCCACACCACCCAGCACCAGGTTTGTGCTGCAAAAACTGTGTGTAAAAACTTCCTTTCTTTCACCACACACTCACCACCAGGAATCACGCGTGGGTTTAAGCAGTATTAAATATTTCCTGGAGAGGAAACAAGCTGGGGTTCCACCTTCCTCATGCCAAGCGGTGAAACCCCTGAGGTTTCCCTATTACCTCTCCATACGCTACATCTCGACAGACACACGCACCTTCCGGGCCACGAGGACTTTTAAAATCAATTTTATCCAAGCAACAAGCTAGCGATGGGGCATCCCACACATGAGGGGAACAGCTCAGTGTCCCAGGTGCTATTCAATGAGGAGCCCACGGAGATGCTCCTTGAAGCGGCGACTAGACAAGGAGACTATCACAAAATCATAGAATGGTTTGCACTGGAAGGGACCTTAAAGATCATCCCATGGGCAGCGACACCTCCCGCTGGCTCAGGTTGCTCAAATCCTCACCCAACCTGGCCTTGAGCACCTCCAGGGATGGAGCGGAGCATCTACAACTTCTCAGCAACCTGGGCCAGTGCCTCACCCCTCTCACAGTAAAAAATTTCTTCCTCCTATCTAATCTAAATCTCTCCTCTTTCAGCTTAAAACCATTACCCCTCATGCTATCCCTGCACACAGAGCCCCTCCCCAGCTCTCCTGCTCCCCCTTCAGCACTGGGAGGCTCCTAGAAGGTCTCCCCAGAGCCTTCTCTTCCCTAGGCTGGACAAGCCCCTCTCTATCACTCACCAGCACAGAGGGCAGGGGTCAGGCCACCCCCCCAGCCACAAATCTGCTGGAGGACAGTTTATTATTGCAATTTTCCCTAGATTTCTCCCCTGACAAAACCATCGACCTTAAAAACCCACCTGGGTGTTTGTTTAAAGAGCCAAATAAATAATTCAGGCTCACGGTTCAAGCTCTGTGCTCGCTCATAAGGAGCTATAAAAGCTGTTTGTTATAAAAGTTGTGGGTGGTTTTTTTTTATTTGAATGCAGTGGATCGGGGGGGGTCCCAGGGCCAAGGCTGGGGTGCCGAGGGCTTTTTGCTGGTGTGTGATGACCACAGGCGAACCGCAGAGTCCGAGGATGATAGGATGAAGCCCTAATTTTATTATCTATAGGCAGAAGGAAAATTGCTTTTGGGGCACATCTGCTCAAGTTGCCACGTCTCTTTCAAAATGCTCATCCCCTTGAAATCTCCGCTCCTGCGTCCTTGTTCAAATCAACATTAGAGCTGGCTGGCAAGAGAGGTGACTATGCAAATGACAGACCTTAATTTTCAGTGTGTAATTCCAGAGAGGCAGTGGGGAAAAAAGAGAACAAAGGACCAAAATGACAAGGAAACCCTCTGAGCCGCTGCGAGAGCACCTTAGCAAGCCCATAGCCAAGGGCAGGCTGACTCCCAGGAGAAAGGACGGTGACACAGATCTATCATTAACCTTCACGTCCCAAACTTTAATTAAACCACCTACCCAGAAATTAATAGGCGCAAAACCTGATTTACAGAGCAAAGGAGATTAAAAGATAAAGGCGGTTTCATCTCTATTATTTGCAGTTGAGCGCTGTCAATGGCTCACGGAGAAAGGTGCGCTCGGAGTCCTCGTAACCACAACCAGCAGGCAGGGCTGGCCGGCTCCGCAGCGCAGGTTTTGCGCTTTTAATTTAGAGTTTGAGGATCAGAGTTTTGCCCCTGCACGGAGCAGGCAGCATTCCTCGCTTCCCTGGATTTAGGGACCTCATTCATCACCTTCTGGAGATGATCTCTCACTAGGGAACCTGATGTAGCCCCTGACATCTCAGCTGGGCTGCACCCCCAGAGCTGAGCCTGGGTAGCCGCAGTGCCCCAAGCTCGGAGCGAGCCCCAGGAGCCTCCGCCTGGCACAGAAACCAGTCCAAGCACAGAGGTGTGGAAGCACCAGGAGATAGAATCATAGAATCATCAGGTTGGAAAAGACTTCTTGGATCATTGAGTCCAACCGTTCCTATCTGCCACTAAACCACGTCCAGGACGTGCACCGCACCCAAACGCCTGCCAGCTGCAAAATCCCACCCGAGGATCTGGGGGTAAGAAAGAGGAATCGGTCCGAAATTCCCAGCTAAACTGCTGATACTGGGCTATGCTTAAAGCTTTCTTCCAGGCAGAGGAATGTGGGTGTTGCAGAAAATTAGCCTGTGCTGAAGGCATCCTCTAGGAAAAGCCAAGTTTAACCCTGGGGATACAGCGACGAGGAAGCTGGGGAAGGAGGGAGGCCTCCAGCCTCTGCAACAGGCTGAGCGAGAGCTGGAGCCAAGGGACAGATGGCAGAGGGGAGGGAGCAATGAGAGGGGAAACGTGCTCAGCTGCCTCACTGGCTTCGTTCCGCAGAGGAAGCGGCGAGCGGAAAAGCAGGGCAGGAACGCACTGAGCTCACGTCCCAGGCTCCCCCAGCCCCACTCAGCCCCCAGCACCCCTCGCAGCAGCCCCTCTGCTCAGTCCCAGGCAGGGGGAAGCGAATCCTGGCTGCCCCACAGAGCTCGAGGACAGCGGATTCCTGCCTCTCCAAAAACCCCAGCCAGGCTGGCGTCTTCCCACTGGCTCCCAAGCACAAAAGCAGCAGCTCCTGCCTCTCCAAGTGGGACCGAGGGCTTCTCCCTCAGCATCCCCTGGGGACCACGGGGGCTGTATCTGCCCCCTGGCTGGGGGGGGCTCCGAAATTTGCCTTGTGCATCCCAGCGAGGCACCTCATGGCTCCCATCCTCCAGGCAAGAGCAGGGCTGTCTCAGCCAGCCTGTGCACAGCTGCATCGCGGCTCTGAAAAAGAACGATGTGCTTTTTCCAGTGACTCATTCTCAGCCTTTCCTTCCATTTCTTTTTTTTTTTTTTCTCTTTTAAAGGCACAACCTCAGCCCTGCACCCAGCAGAAGCCAAGCGCCTGCTCCTCGCCCCACCCAAGCACGGGGCCCAAGAACCACCTCCTCTCTCCTCCCAAAAGCCGACAGCCGGGGGCACGTTACAGACTGAAAAAGGAAGCTGCTCAACTCCCAACACTGTTCTCAGCAGCTTTTGCTTCACCCATCAGGCCAGCATCCGCCACATCCCCACTTCTGCACAGCCTCACGTGCTGCTGGGAACCCCCCAAAGTCCACACGAGGAGCAGAGAAGCCTCCAGAACGGCTTTCAACAACTTTTCAAGTAAGTGACTTCATTTTTTTTTCTTGCTTTCACGCATGCCTTAGGGGTAGACGTTAACAGAGGCAGATAAAATTCATCTACACACAACTTTTCTCTTTCCCTTCTACCCCCAGACAGGCACTAACCCAGCAAGGAAGGGTAACCATCCCAAACCAGCACATTCCCTTGTGCCAGCTCCTCTTATTTTTGCTTTCCCAGCTGCCAGACACTGTCAGGAAGGTTTGCAGGGCCTGGTTTATCAGGGCTATTTGCTGGTAACTCTAATAACAGGGTTTTGGATGAACAAGTTTGCAGGGTTAGCGTGTGGCTGCAAAGGCACAGCTGGAGCCGGGGCCCTGGCTCCCCAGCACATGGCTGCAGGTTTCAGCTGGCCCAGCTCCTTTGCCAAGGGAGTTTTGCATATGGAAAGTTGGGAAGATGGAGGAAAACAGCGAGGGCTGGTTGGTTTTGAACTCAGCAACATCACAGCGTGACTGTAAAGGGAGCACGGGGGGTCAGACCCATCAGGGAACAGAGGCCAAACCAGGATCTGGTGAGGAAGCAGATGAACCAAAGCACAGTGTACGAGGAAGCCTCGTCTAAGAAACTAACAATTAAGCCACCCTTGTCTCCTCCAGCACAAACATCACCCACAGCTGGGGTCGGCCTGGGGAAGCCTTCCTGGGAGATGCCAGCACTGGGGACAGATTTGAGGGCAGCCCCACTGGGGGTCAGGGTTTGGCGGCAGCCCCAGATGCACACGGATGCTGCCAGCACCCTGCAAGCCACAAGAGACAGTTAGTCAGACACCCAGGTCCTTCCTCTCTCCAGCGAACCCCGGTTCCTCTGAGGCCAGGGGGTTTCATCACATTGGTAAGAGCTCCCAGAGCTACTGAGGTGCTTGGCGCTTCCCAAGGCAGTGCAGATGGAAAGTCAACTAAGAAATTAATTAAATGCAGGGTGGAATGGGGGAGGCATCACTGCAGAGGGCACAGATAGACCCACTCGATCTTTTCCTGCCCTTCAAGAAAAGGGCATGTGCTTTCGCCTCCTTGGTCCTGACCGCCTGCACACCACACAGCCCTGACAGCTGGGCAGGCAGCCCAGTATAACCAGTGATGTGCTGGGAGCAGGAGCTGGAGGAAGCAACACAGGCGCAGGGCAGTGAAGTGCATCTCCGGCGTCGAGGTGTACGGGTCCAGAGACCTGAATTGAGGCCACTAAGTAGAGGCTGAGCAAGAACTGTGGGCCAGGATACCAAGTACGGTTACGTGAACCAGCTGGAGGAGATGAGGAGATGATCCTGCCACACCTAATCCTAGCGAGAACTCCTACATAGTTGCTGCACCAGCTTTATCAGCATTTGGTTTGTATGCTGGGTCATCAAGATAAGCTTCCGTTTCGCAGGACGTTAACGTCTCTTGCAAGTAGCAAAAAGCCCTGAGCATCCCCTCATCCCTCTCCATATCCCCCTTCATAGACCTGCTGGGCCAGCGCACAGCACCTCTCGCTGCCTCCCTGCCCTCACCTATTATTAGATATTAATTCATCGGGTTGGAAGGAGAAGGTAACACCCACCATACTTGCAAGGGAGCAGAGCACGAGCTCGCAGGTGCCACGCGTGCCTGGGTTGGCATGAGTCAGGGGCAGGGCTGGGGACGCAGCCCAGTGCCAAGGCTCCAGTCCAGTTAACCCAGTAACACGACGTCCTCCTTTGTTGTAGGCTTGGGAGAGCAGCAAGTGTCCGGCGGTGACGCTGACCAGTAATCACCTCTGTGGGAAGTGACTAAAACCAAAGAGAAGAAAAGGCAAATAACAGCTGAGCCATTGGTAATCTCTGCTGCAGAGATGCTTTTGGAGAGCTTAGTGGGGAAATACGACGACTGAGGTTTTCAGACGTTGCTTAGCCTGAATCCCTCTTTGGCTCCTTGAGAAATATCCCTGATATCAGCAACCAGCTCCAGAGGCTGCGACGTGAGGCAGGAGGTAGGAAGAGCGCTCCAGTCAGCCCAAGGCTACTTGATATTGCATCGTGTCCCTCGGTGCTGGGACACAGCCCCCCGCTGCCGTACACACCAGCGCTCACCCTTGGGATGAGATGGCTGCCCTCATCGCTGAAAACTTCCGCTTCCTCTCACTGTTCTTCAAGAGCAAAGATGTGATGATCTTCAACGGTTTGGTGGCTCTGGGCACGGTGGGCAGCGAGGAGCTTTTCTCAGTTTTCGCTTTCAACTGCCCCTGCTCCCCTGCCCGCAACTACATCTACGGGCTGGCTGCTATCGGCGTCCCCGCCCTGGCCCTCTTCCTCATCGGCGTCATCTTGAACAACCACACCTGGAACCTGGTGGCCGAGTGCCACAAGCGGGGCACCAAGAACTTCTCTGCTGCTGCCACCTTCCTCCTCTTCGGCTCCATCATGGGCCGGGCAGCCGTGGCGCCCGTGACCTGGTCGGTCATCTCTCTGCTGCGCGGGGAGGCCTACATCTGCGCCCTCAGCGAGTTTGTCAGGCCGGCCTCCCTGGACAAGTTCCCGGCCGACCACGGGGCTGAGGTGCTGGCCAGGTTCCCCTGTAAAGACGCACCTGCAAACCTCACCAAGTACAGGGACGACGTGACACGGAGGCTGAGATATGAGTCCCAGGTAGGCATGCCAGGACGAAAGCCGCGCGGTGGGTAAGACCGCCTTGCCATGACCTAATGCAGCCTCTCTCCTCTCTCTCAGCTCTTCGGCTGGCTGCTCATCGGCATCGTTGCAGTCCTGGTTTTCCTCACCAAGTG
>WAAB01022695.1:0-54294 GCA_013389865.1 Piaya cayana
AAACTACTAAATGCTTTAAAACAACAACGAAGAGTACTGCCACAGGAAATGCAAACTTTTGCAATCAATTTTGTTGTTAGCAATTTATGCTCTTTTATAAAGATAAGATGTATTTGTTGAAAAAAAAATTGCAGTTGGCTCAACCTCACTCTTGAAAATAGTGCCTTCAAACCCATACAAAATGTGGAAAACTTCCCCATAAATAGTCCCTACCCTGAGCTATGGTTTAGGACTCTTAGTCTAATGGGCTCAGGATGCAAGGTGAAAACATGTTACCTTGACTATAGTCGGGGTTGAGCAGTCACAGTGGTTTGTATAGCATGTGGCCCTATGTCTTCCAAATTCACTGTCCTGAAGGGAAAGGAAGAGAAAAAACAAAACTGATATTAAGTGTCTAGATTAAATTCCAACAATCTCACTGTGTTAAAATTGAATGATTGATAAAGGAATAGCATACTATGAAATGACATAAAAAAGATGAATAGCATTTAACAAGATTGAAATGCTAATAAAGTACTTTTTTTTGCTCTGAACTAATGATAAAATTGACCTGTAAAGAGCGGAATAGGCTTGAATTGCTGCTTCCTAGCCTTTCTTTGTGATGTAATGGTAATGAAAAGTAAGAGAAGAAATTGCCATCAGTTCAAGAGAGTTTGGGATTTTTAAATCTTTACAGGTTTTCTAGTGGTTTCATTCATGTTTCAGACACCCAGAAAGCTGTGTTTAAGTTTTAGACCTTGGATGCAACATACAAAAATTCAAGCGATGTTTTTACCCAGAGCACAAGTCAAGCAGAGTAAAGTCCTGCACGTATGCTCCAGAAGATGGAGTGTAGTGTTCCCTGCCTGTCTCTCAGCAAGACATGTGCCGGGTGGCTTTGGCTTATTGGAAAGGTTTTGTTATGTGTGACTGACAAAAAAGAGCTGTTCTACTATGATTCCTGTGAAGCTGTGAAGCACAGGGAGCTATCATGTTGGAGATAGTGGAAACACAGGATAGTTAAGCCAGAGGAAGACAAAAACCTCCATCTACTTCTCTGCTATCAGTAGCAGAAGATGGTAGTTAGAAGCAGATGGTTCTACATAAACAGGACAGATGTGTGGGCAACTGTCTCAAATGATTTCTCTTTCTCCTGCAAGGCCTTCATTTTCAAATTCCCCTTGCTTTCACACCACTTTTGTCTGATCTCACTTCTCTCATCTAGCATCAGATGCCTTTTGGTCCTACCTCAGGCTGCCTAAAACTTGTGCTGCCTGAAAGGAACCTTCCTTTATCTTTCTAAAGCATCTGTTCACCATCTAGTTTGAAAGCACAGCTAAAAATATATTTTGTTGGGGTTTTTTTTCCTTTTCCCCATGCCAGTCCTTTTCAATATTTTTTATCACTTTGTTGATGTTGTTTAATTTGTAAACTTTTAGATGTGGGCAGTTTGATGTTTTTTAAGAGCAAAAATATTGCCTCAGGTTGCTGTATCACAACACATGAAACTTAGTATTTAGTAATACATTTTAAAAAAAAAAAAAAAAAAAAGCAACCACAACATCCTCATTCTGTTTTAATTATAATAAATTGGGCCTGTTTTATTTCACCAAACAAAAACACATAAGGAAGATACCAGCCTTTCAGCTGAGAAGACGAAATAGTTAACCTTGGTGGATTTTCACACATCAGTTTTCATCAAGATTATGCAATTTTTTTCCCTAATACTATAAGTCTGATGGCTGGGATGCTTGCCATGACAGTATAATTCCTGACATACAGAGATTGTATGTGCTTCTCATTGCATGCAAGAATAACTTTAGTTTTACTCTCCCATGTCTTATTCCCTCACGTATCCACGAGATTAGTTTTCAGCTTATGTACATATTTTATTCTTTCAATTTATAAACTGAAGTCAGGAAATGCCTTCCTCTTACAGCAAGCCATAGCCTGAGGTCCATAGAGAAGAAAGTGGAGGGACCTGAGAATTTTTTATTTCCCTTCCCTCTCACCAACCTCTTCCCCCTTGAAATCACTGGTCCAGATGGTCTCATCTCAGCCCAGCACATCTTTTAAACTGCATAGATGCTTTCCTTTCAGATCTCAAGGAAAAGGAGTGGAAAATCCACAATCCTTATTGTCAGGGGGGGAAGCCTTGAGAAAAGGCATATTCTAACACACTATGCTGAGCTTACAACAGTCTCCTTCCCACGAGCACCTTCTGAGCTGCATTGCTGGAGTCTGCTCAGTGAGAAAGCACTATGCTGGGCATTTTCACAAGTGCAGCTTTGGTTTGTGGTTGGTCTGCATGCTGTACCACTATATCTGTTTGAAACCAGAGACTTAGACAAGACAACACTTTTTTTTTTTTTCACCAGAAAAAGGAAAGTTGGATCTTACTGCTCCTTAAATAATATTTTGGTACCAAATATTTTTCTTCTCTTCTCAGGTATTTGGGGATAAAATGATAGAAATAATGAAAATAATATTTACCTTTTCATGGTTCTCTTAGAATGTTTGAACTTTGGAAAATTCATCCTCCAAGAACAAGAAATACAGATGATGTGAGTCTAGAAAATAATAGCAATTGTAGCTGTGAAGGTATGAAAATCAAGAGGATCTACTAGAGGTATTCATGCAACCTGAGAGTCACTATTCTTGTCTCTGTAATGGATGCCTATGGCTGAAACCAAAGTTTTGGATATATACACTCAGTTACTGTAAAACTGGTCCTGCTGAATTCAGAAATCCTGAGAACTCAGTTGAGAGGTTTGGAAAAAAAAATCTGTGAATGTTGAATTATAGCTTTAGCAAATAAGATTTCTGGATCTATCATCAGTGCAATAGTTTGGCAGAGGGGAAATCTCATCTAAAAGCAGGTACAACTTGTATGATTTGCCTGATTTGCTTCTTTGAACTTAGAGAAAAATGTTCTCCACCTAGGTGAGCAAGAGCCAGCTGTTGTCTTGTCTTGTTCACATACATGTCTGGTCCTGTAGAGTGGGCAGAAACGGAGCTAATACACTAAGCAAGTGTAATTTAAATAACAGGTTTAATTACAGTGCTAGAACTGGAGTCTCAAGTTTGTGACAAACGCATAGTAATTTCCACTGCACTTCATAGAGTCAGCAAATGTTGATCAACAGGTACTGCTTACTCAGTCTTTCTGAAGTTTTGATTTAAAATAATCAAGATCAAACCAGTTCTAAGAACAAGATAGACATGCATTGGATTCTTAAGGGTTATTCATTTTACCAATTCATTTTATTTTGTAGTACATATTCTCAGTAGCAACAGACATTGCAGAAGAACTGCTAGGACAAGATAACATGATTTTAAAAGCCAATACTGTTTAGTGCAAAAAAAAGAATTCAAGAAATGAGTAGCTTTTGTCCAGACTTGAAATTTGTGTACAGTGGCAGGTTTTTTTCCCCCAATGTCAGTGGTATATCAGTAATGACATCCTATTGGGGGGATATGTCATCAGACCATTCTAAAGAATTATACATTTTTCATTCAATCAGACAGAACTGTATTCCTAACAGCATTTGGAAGATCTTCCTTTAAATCTTTGCTTTACTTTTAGGGTATGAATGAAACCACTTTTATTAAAATTATTTTGCCTCTGGTTAACAGAAAATAGTGTTGTTAATGCAAAAAAAAAAACCAAAAAACAACCTCAAAATGGTTCACAAGCACTTTATTTTTAGGAGCTATTTTCCAAACACTTTATTTGCTTTATGCCCATTACCTGCACTAAAAATGAATGCCAAAGTGGGAGTTATATTTTAGAAAGCAACTTTTTTCCTATTTAAAACATATTTTGTGCCTTCTTATGAGGCTCTCTAGAGAATGAAAGCAAATAGTTGATTCTCAGGAGGACTTTCGTTTGCTTAAAAGTGAGCTTTTTCATTTATTTATTTTACAGCAGGTGTTCGTTTAAAATAAGTTATTCAAACTAAATGGGTTTTTAGTTTCCTGTTTCTTTGTTTTTCTCAGTACTTTTTGCTTTTCCAGAAGACTTCAAAAAAACAAGTTCAAATATTTCAATGTTTATCCATTACTGTTAAATCAGTGTTAGAAATAAATAAATTACTCCATAAGATATTTTTAAATTAAAAATCTACCCATTTTTTATTCGTCTCTTTTAATTCAGGCATAATTATCCTGGTCCTACCAGGAATCTGGACTCCTTCAATCTTTGTTCCCTCTCCCCCTCCCCTAAATCTTTGAAGCATTTTAGTGACACGTATGGATGACTGCAGGATTGTTGTCTTGTTTTCATGCTACAATATTTGAATATTTGAAATAGATTGTATCTAATCTATTCAGTTTTGATCCTTCTGATGTCAAAACCAAGTGGGATATGCAGAATGCCTCCTTGGTCACTCCATTATGAGAAGCTAATTTTATGCTGTCTTATATCTGTCCCTGTGTTTTCCGTAATGCACTTTTAATAGAAAACAAAAGAGTTAGTCACCTGTAATTTTAATTTGATCGTTTCAGTTTTCAAAAGACATTTTCTGAACAAAAGTATTTTCCATGTGTTCTCTCTCTACTCTTTTCCTTTGGCAAATTTTAGACCACCTGCCCAGTATCAGCCATACTTGAAAAATAGTAGTTTGGTTTTGTTTTCCCAGTTATAGTATCTTAGAATCAATTAGGGTGGAAGGAAGCCTTTAAGATCATTGAATCCTACTGTTAATTTAACACTTCCAAGTTTACCACCAAAGAATGTCCCAAGTGCCACGTTTACGCATCTTCTAAAAACCTCAGGGATGCATTGTCAAGACCATGAAATAACTGAATAGAAAACATATATTCCATTTATATGTGAGCAGATTTTTGCTTTCTTATTTGCAACATGAGGATAACCATTTCCATTATTCAGGTGTTGAATACAGGGCCAGATAGCAAGACAGATAATGGGAGCTTCATGAACCTTACTGAATTTGAGCCATTTTAGGTGGTGAAAAAGCTGTGCATTTCCTAGTCTGGTCCCCTTGTCCTTATACCTTTCCATCTTAAAATTCCCATCCTCAGAGAGGGTACTGGCATCTATAAGTGGCAAAATTATACACTGTCTTGCAGTGCATTGGTCTCAACTATTCCCTACTCCAGCCTCAGTGACACCTTGAAAAATTATGTAAATTCTGCCTAGAGCATCCTATGTGAAAATGATGCTTGAATTTACGCGCACACACACACACACACACACCCCACCCCACCCCAAAATGATATGAACGCATCCAGGACTTGACTTGACCGTTGCTGTTCCTTAGTGTGATATGACACCTTGAGTCATATGAATAGGGCTCCAGATGCCTCCAGAAAGAGAAGTTGCTTTTCACGTCACTCCACCACAGGGAGAAGGTAACGATGCACCTCCACTCTTTCTGCTTCTCCTTCAGGTTTTAATCTAAAAGCTTGGAACCATAAGATGTGGGGGATGATACTGTAGAGGTGCTCATGACTCCTTGTTGCAAAGTGGAGGAAAGATCTTCAAGAAAGAGTCACACCAGAACTGTTTGTGCTGGCTTTGCACTCTAATCATGTTCTTCCTCAAGTGCTGATGAAAACAGGAACTCCATTAGATACCAGTGGTCTGTTTCTGTTATTTATATCAATCCCATTAGGTGCTATTTTTCATCCAAAAGCAATCCAAAGAAAAGTAGACTGGTTAAATTGTCTGGTGTTATAAATAGTGGCCTATAGCTTTGCCCTTAGTGACCTCAAAAGTAGCATAGGTTGAAATTTTATTAGGAGTACTTCCCCAATAAAGCTATTTTTCCTCAAACATCACGTATTAAATTGATTGTGCACCGTGTCATTTTAAAAATATGCAGTTGCTGTTTGATTTATATGGTCAGACTGCCTGCCAACTCAGCTATTTCCATCCTAAAATAACAGATCCAAAAAAACCCCAAGCCCCACAGTCGCCTGCTTTATGTTGTAATGAGTCAGCTGCAGATCTGTGCAACCACTAATTTCAGCCCATTTGTCCAAAGGGACAAGCAAAAACATGCAATTTTCTAGCAATTACAATCAGTGAAGAACTTTATGTGCAAATGGTCAGCAGAAATATCAAGAAAGATTTTTGACCATTTTATACTGTTTCTGAACTCTTTATACCTGTATGTTTCCCGTAAACAATTAAATAAGAGCCACAGAACTTCTTGGCTAGTTCTAGGAAAAGGAAAACAAGGGAGGAAAAAACCAAACTGAAACCAAACAAAAAACCCCTGAACGTCCTAAAGTCAGCGTAGCTGCTAGAGGTCTGCAATTAAGTGTGTACTTAGAGTGAATGGATGCTGGCAAGGCAGTGCAAACTTTAATAATGTCTCTTAATGCCATAAGAAATTTTATTAGTAGATCTTATATCTGTTGTTATTTCAAATGTAAACCAGACAGGCCCATGTGTGTCGTGCATGTGCTACTCTGTCATTGCACAGCACACAGACTAACAGAGAACGGTATTAGGTATGGCCAATACAAACGTATAGTCATATTTAAAAGTAAGAAAACTTAGGGAGGCAGCCTGCACAGCCAGATAATACTGGTATATTCTTCATGTGTATAATATGCTTCTAAGTATTAATTAGGAAGGAGCAAGAGAACAAATAAGTCTACACTTGCGTCTAGTAGTTCAAGATAGATCTCTTCAGGATGTTGTGGTAGAAATATCTTGTATTGACCACTTAAAACCCACTGCACCATAATGCCACAGTCCTTTGTGTCTGGAACATGAAAAGCTGTGTGGTCCATTCAGAGTAAGAAATGGCATTGTCAGAGCTCTCTAGTGGTAACAGGAAACAAAAAAATTCGACCCCTGCGGTATGGCATCAGGGAAACAGGGAGGCCATCTCCATTATCTTCCCTTTTGGCACCACAAAGGTCACCAGGAATTCAAATATCCTTTTTCATGTGAAAAAGCCAAAGAGCATTCAACATTAACTGTGGATGACACCTTTCATCAGCCCCATCGCTTATGACAATACTCACATGTGACTGTTGTTTTAAGGTGATCTATAGAGCTTTGTACTTAACTCGTATATTGTTTCTGTTAATGATGCATAGTTAAGCCCAAAGCAATAATGTAATGAGACGAATTCAATAGAGTTCATTTGTGAGGCCTGTGAAAGGAACATCTTTAACAGACCTTGCATTTAGTGGGAATATGGTATTGATTAAATTAGATCCACAAAGGCATAAACAATAACACTGAATTTTCAGAGTGTGGTCTGATTGAGCTACTACTTCAGATTTAGGCTCTAGGGTTAGAAATGGGGTGAATGCACATCCATAAATAGTCTTTGCATGGCATCAGTAGTAATTAGTGTAATTATATCACAATGTCATTTGCTTAATTTATGATTTGGCAGCACGGCTGAAAGTAGGGGCTTTTTCTTGCCTTTTCTGTTTAGAATTTCATTATTAGGATGAGGTCATTAGTTTACAATTAAGTAACTTTATGTCTTCTAGCACTAATATTAATGGAATACTTCATCACTGGAGCCCATGTCTTGCCTTTCTGGTAAACAGAGGGAGGAACTCCTATGGGGTTTAGCTTCCCACTCCATCATTAAAGTTACAGGAGGAATTTCTTACATATGTTATATGAGACAATGAGGCAATGTCTTATGAACTCATTTTTGTACACACATTCCCATCCTCATGCCTTCAGAGGGCTTCTTTGGATCTTTCCTCCATTCCTTTGCCAGCATAATCCATCAGTTCAGATGTGGAAGAGGGCTTTGCTTTACATGGGGGGGAAAAAAATGTGAAATCTAGCTTTAATTACAGTTTAACCACCCCAAAACATCCCTAAACATTCAATTCTCTGGATATATGACTAGTGGCAGTTGACATCAAATTCCTTTGATGGAGGCATTTTCTCCTTGATGTGAAAGAGGGATAAAGGAGGAGATGTCTTCTTTGGACCACTTTAGACTATCAGTGTGTCAAAGACATAAAACCCTGCTGTTATCACCATGTGATTCTTACAGACAAGCAAACAAACAAAAAGAACATCAAAATGAACAAAAAGCTAGGAGAGATTCCTTTTTCTTGCCTGTACTAAGAAAAAAAAAAGGAGTAGGCTCAGGGGTTTTTATTATTTGTCACCACATGATCTGTTTTAGCAATTCATTTCTCTCTATACCATTCCCCTCTAGTGGTGGATCACAGGAGCAGTGCTACTGCATACTCACAGGAGCTGGGCAGTAGTGTTTGAATCACATTTTAGGATGCAAGTTTATAAGCAATTTTTCCTGTTGTTTTAAATACCGCATTTTCTAGTCAAGTAGTTATATCCGTTCACAGGATTAGGGGGTTTTCTCCAGAAACTAAATGACCTACAGCTACGTATCAACAACATCAAGTACATACTTCCCTTTTGTGGCCCTCTTTGCCAGTAGTATTTGCTCTGAGTGTGAAGCATGCTGTTATAGTAAAACACTTTATTTTAATTCTAATTCACTAGTTTTGTCTTCTATCCTTCTAAGTCATTCTAGAAGTGTTTTAAAGAATCCCAAATCTAAATGCACCTGAGAATGTTTGCTATGCTTTTTTTTTTTTTTTTAACAGTGTGGCTGTTTTTCCTGTACATGTAGGAATCCGTGTTCCTGCGTATTAACTCTATGCCTGAACCTTTAGAACTGGGTATCTCGAGTTAATTGAAAAATCCCCTCTGTGTAGTTCCTAATGGAAGCTTTGGGTGGTTACTTTAAAGTGGGTGACCATGTGAGGATGTGTCAGAGTGGGGCTCTTGCCAAGGCTGGCCTCCTTCCACCTTCTGTGCTTGCCTGTAAGCCTCAGAGGGAAGGTGCACACTGAAGAGCTCTGCCCCTTCACAGGAGGCTTAGCTGTATTCCCAGTTTGCTGTGGTGAGTGGAGTGCAGAAGGGCTGAGGCTGAGCAGCTGACAGGGCTGTGAAAGCTCTTAAACTGAGAGCTGGGGCAGTGCCTGAGCCTGGAAGTCTTGTCCTGGTGTTCCTTCATCCATCCCACATTCCAGCCTCCTGCATTCATCTCAGATGTCTTCCAGAAACCTTCCCAGGAGAAACAGCTGCCTCGTGGTTAAGAGAGGAAATACTGAAAGCTCCTGAGGCTTTAAATCTGGGGGATTGATGCAACTTCTCCCCTTTGGCAACTCAAACAGTGCTTAACTCATTTTTTGCCACAGTCAGGGGTTGAAGAACTACCATAGACTATTTTTTTCTGTTTGCTTAAGTAAAAGGTAATACCTTGTACAGGCTTTCAGTGGTCATAAGAGTGGACATTTCTGTGTTATTAAGTCATATAACTTAACTGGATTTCAAAAGCTATATTGAGGTAAGGATGGAAGTGCTGTGAGATTGGCACATGGGCTCAGATTTTCAAATCTAAGGTACCTCAAGCTTGTTGACGTTTGAGCTTGTTGGCTCTTTAATGGGTTTTTTGAACTGTCCACCAATATCTAAGGGAGTAGATAGATCACCTAGCAAATTCCATTTGTTTGTACCTTTGAGGCACTGAATAGCTACAAAAATAGAAAGTATGGGGCTTTCTCTGCTACGATGGCTGAAGTTCTCACTATAATGCCTTTAGAAGGAACAGTCAAAAATTAGTCTGGTATAGGGCTGAGTCCTAGTTATTACTCACAGAAAGATGCAGCAGCCCTACAGGAGACTGGCAGAGAGGCTGAAGTCTGAATGTCCCCATGCATGGATATGTTCATGCATGTACTCATGGAAACAGGTAGCTTCTGAGTGGGACTTCCAGTAGCTTAATGTTAATTGCTAAATAAAACGTTGGATAGGTATTTTGAGTCATAGACATATTCTCCTGTTCCCGTAAAAGTATGGTTCAGCTTATATTAACCCTTGCAGTGCTGTAAATCCAGAATAATTCCTTTGAGACAGTGGCTTTAGCATAGATTTTACTAGAGTGTAAAGGGGAACAACTACCCAAAGAAGACATGGAAGAGAAATTAATTGCCCTGATATATGCAGTAATTTTTCTAGACAAATAGAGGAGGTAGAGGTGGCATTCATATTCTTTAGAAAAAGAAACAGCAACTCTCTATAAAAATAGAAGCCAAAGTTCATGTACGTACATGCATATGAAATACTTTTTTTCTTTTGATTTCTTCCAACTTGCTTGTTTCACACATTTGACAGCATTTTGAGGATAGCTGTGTTTGCTGTACCCCCTAGCATATAATTTAATCAGTTTTCCATGTTGCACCTATGTTTCTGCTCTTAAGTGTTTGCAGGAGTGCCTACCATGTTCTTATCACTGAGCATTTGAGAATGGCAGCTTGGACAACTGGTAAGGCAAAAAGAAGTTATATTACTCTGTGCAGCTTAACAATCTGTTTTTATAAGCAGCGTGTCACAAGTGAATCTGCCAAATTCAGGTAAAGCAGGGCTTTTGGGAAATTTGAACAGAATAGGTGAAATGGGGCAAAAGATAAAGTCCAAAACATGGCAGGAAGGAGGGCTGGGAAGAAAGGGGTGGTGGGTAAGAAGTTAAGATAAAGCTTAACAAGGGGAAGAAAAATGAGAAGGACCCAGAATTACACTGAGCTTTGATCTGGACAGAAGCCAAGAGTGAAGCTAAGAAAGGGATCGGGGTAGAGGAAGGAAAAGAAGTGATCAGACTTCCAGGCAAGAAACACGTTTCTTTGGTGGCACTTTGATTTTTATGCCTTTGTGTACAGGGGAAGCAATGAAGGAGGATTGGAGGCTGCTGTAATCAACATGGGGTATGTGTGATAGGTGAGGCAAAAAATTGCACTTTAATAATGGAGATTAAAGGGTGTGTTTTAAAGATGCTGAAGGGGTGTCATGACTAGAAGATGGTTTGGATGTGGCTAAGGTCAAAGGAATCAAACAGAACACAAACGTGGGCCGGAGTAAGAGATAAATGGTATTGTCAACAACACCTGAAAAGTTTTGTGAGCAAAGATAAATTTGTTTTGGCCATAATCTGTCAAAAATTATAAAGAATTACAGATTTTCTTGGATAGCTAATTCATATTTAAACAATGATTTTTTTTTTCATGGAAGTGATACAGCATTAATTCCTAGCAACTAAAATAGTTGCCAGCTGATTTAAGCAACTCCTACATAGATCTGTAAAAGGCCTCACATTTAATCACAAAGCTCTGTTGAAATGGTTGTTAGTTCTTGGATTATATAGGTCTTTTAGATAACAGTAGTGTAGGAGAAATACATTTATTTTTAAAGGAAAATGTAATTGGAAGATCCCAGAAGTGACAAGGAAATGGAAAGCAAAATGTTATGGGTATAAACTGGAGAAGGGCAGATTTAGACTAGACATTAGGAAGAATTTCTTCACCATGAGAGTGGTGACACACTGGCACAGGTTTCCCAGGGAAGCTGTGGCTGCCGCATCCCTAGAGGTGTTTAAGGTCAGGTTGGATGGGGCCTTAGGTAACCTGATCTAGTGGGATATGTCCCTGCCCATGGCAGGGGGCTTGGAGCTAGATGATCTTTAAGGTTCCTTCCAATCGTAACTATTCTATGATTCTATGTTAGTACCTTAAGTAGGTCATCTCTCTGCATATATGCACATGCTCTCTTTTTGGATGGCTAGATTTTATGATAGCTGCATCTCTTGAATATCTACAGATGTCTGTCTCTCTGTCTTGCTCTTTTTTTTTTCATTAGCACAAACAAATGTAGCATCCAATTGTAGGTAATCAAATATGATGGCTAGTATCTCTATTCCTTCCTGGACCACAATTCGGGAAAACACTGGTTTTCAGCCACTATTGATACATACAGATGTTTATTCCAGGAATCTTTACAGTAATGTGACAGTTACTGGTTTTAGTTTACACTTTTAGGTCTCATAGCAAAGTTTGTTTCTCTGGCAGCTCTCAGGACCAGGACATCATAAAAAGAAGTCTCCTAATGAACCATTACAGGCTACCCAAGTGGGACAGCGTTATAGTTGTTTGACAGACACGCATCAATATTATGGCAGTATCATGACTCAGTTGGTAGACAGCATCGAAACTAGGACTTGCAAATACTATCATGGCATTCACAAAACTAAAAAATCAGTGAATTACATATTCCCCACCCTCTCTGTGCCTCTTCTTTTATCTCCCTGTGTTCCTGAAGTGGGATGGCACTACTAATGCCAACCTGGCTGTTACTTCTGAGGAGGTGAAGGCAGCCGTTGCTCCTGAGGGAGACTTCAGGGCAGCCACACTTTCCACACTGCCATCTGTCCTTTGCGTGCCCAGTAAAATGTCAGAACACAACACACTCATCAGTGAGGTTAGAGGCACAGGAGCTGCAGGGGGATGAAAGAGGAGGCTCCAGCATCATTCTGCATTTCAGGTGCCATGCAGAGTGAAATCCCCTAGGGACATACCTGGGGTCCCATCAAAAGCACATTGTTTAAGAAGCAGAGGGGTTGGTACGAGAAAGAGATTCACAACGCCAGTTGGATACTCATAGAAACTGGTCTACTGTGTAATAGAACAGATATAAATTCTTGAGCAATGTAGTGGCTTTTATCTTATTTCAGCATACAGGCAAATGTACTGCTTCTTTTCAGTGTCTTGGTGCCAAAGAGAGGCTGTAGTGCTGTTCAGTTTAAAATGCTAAAACTTATTTATAAACCTAACGTTTCCTCCAGCTGGGAGTTGGAGCAAATCCTGTAGTTTCTTGTTAGCTACCCAAGGGCAGTTGTGGCTGGTCTATGATAAGAGAAAATTATTCATGTGATCTGTCTGGAATACAAATTGCATCCTTTATTTCCATACTATTAGAGGAAGGAAATAAAAATGTTAAAGTTTTAGGAAGGTCAGCCCACCTTCCTCTCCACTCAGCAAATGTTTCCTTGTGCAATATCAGGAGTTTCACTTTCCTTGACATTACAAGGTGCTATCATCATCTTACAGCATTCCTTATTATTGCTGAATAAAATTGAGCCAGAAACTCCCCATTTTTCAACCAAGTATTGTTTGCTAATCAGGCCATTGTATTTCATTAAGGAAATCACAGTAATTTCCAGCTAAGCAATCTATTACATTGGAGTGCAGAGGGAGCTGTTACTGGTGCTGCTGCTACTGCTGTTTTAAAGTGCTTGTCTGTATTTGCTGTACATAAAGTTGGGGGCTGCCTGTTTCATATGAATGTAGTGATCTGGGAAAAGGAGCTTCAGCAAGTTTTGACAGCTTTCCTCCTGAACCAGACTGTGCTGTCGCACCTCTTGCTGACTGCCTTCTGGGACACTGTGTGGGATTTGTTGCACAGAAGACCAGAGAGTAAAGAAAAGTGGCAGCTGTGGAGAAGCACCAGTAGCAAAGGTCTACCCTTATCGCTTCAGCCCCAGGTTGAAAGTTGCTCAGACTGTGAGACCTGTACGTTTCCTTTGTAACTATCACTTTCAACATGTTTCCTCTAGGACATAATCATGTCACTTGCAGTGGGTTTTGCTCTCTGTCTGTTAGCAACTCTTGCTTGAAATGTATAAATAAGTCAAGAACATCAAAGTCTTGTGAGGATTTGTTTTCAGGGTTAGATCAGGATTTGTGTGTATATACTTAGAGAGACAGGGCTTAAGGCAAGTAGCTCTGCATACATAGACTGCCTGCTGGCAGAGGGGAGATCAATGCAAACTAAGACAGATTGACTTCTTTTGCCTTGGATGGTAACAGGAACACAGGAGCATGCTAGGGTAGCTGCAGTAAATTGAAACTAGATTATACTTGAAGCTGAGAAATGCAGAACAAGAGCATCTCTATTCATGTGACATTTCTCCACTTAGGTGTTCAACAATGGAGGAATGAGGGAGTTCAACTTCACTCTTGATAGAAATAAAACAGCCCCAGCCTGTATCTCCTGATTTGAAAGCGGTGCTCTGTGGCAGTCCTGCTGCTTGGCTGGAGTAATAGTTCCCATCTTGTTTCCTTCCAGTTTTAGTATTGCTTGCCTAAATATAGCTTTGCTTATCACAATCATCTAATCCTTTACAAGGACAAGGCTGGTATTTTTTAAAGGAGAATCAGTATCTAAAGCAGTTCTAACAAGCTCAAACAATCAAACTCATTGGTTTCTTCTTTTGTTGTTTCCAAGCTGACTTGTCAGATCCCTTCCAAACATTGTGTTGGGGGATATTTGGGAACCAGAGCTTACTTTGCACATGCAGTGTCCACAACCAGAGCTGAATGTTCCAGTCATGTCTTAACCACTACCTGTCTCCAGGGTACCTGTTTCTACCTTTGGCTGTTACAATGCAGCCTCCATTCTGCTCTGATTACCTGCACTGTTTAGCAGCATGTAGTCCTCTAACTAAGATGATTCAATTTCTAGCATGGTTCTAGAGCACAGATTTTGATGCCAGGCAATCACTGGTATCACCTGCACAATGCCGTGCAAGGATTTTCAGCACAGAGCTCATTCAACCTATTGGTTATGCTGGACCAACACTAGGGATCCCAGATGCAGTCTGGTGGAAAAAATTCATCTTTGTGTGTCCCGTAAGTTATGGAGGGACATTTGTGAAACCATCAATAGCAATATTTTGATTGCATTAGTTAGTAAATTCTGAAGTGGACAAAGATGAAGAGGAAGGCTGAGGAGAAGGCAACCCATTCATCATCTTCCAGGCAGAATATATCACAAATTGCATTTAAGATGCCTGCCCAATAAGGGCTTTCTTGGCCAACTCTGTCTCTTTTCCGTGTGCATGCACACATATGCATGTGTGTGCACATACACACATACACACTCGGTCTTTGATACAAAAAAAAATTGTGGTGTTTGCTTGGCTTCTTTACCAATGTGTCAGTCCTTCCAGGTGTAACATATGCTTCTGGGAAGCACAGTAACATCACTGTGCCAGCTGAGATCTGTGAGTAGTTGTCTTCCTCCACTAAAGCAAACATGCTCTTTGTTCTGATGAGATGCCATTTCTCATTTACATCAGCCCTTCTGCAGTACTGTATCCCTCAGTCTGGATTCCTGGGAGGGCAAAGAAGGAAGAATAGCTTCAGTGGAGGTTATGGTTCATTTCAAATTGGCTTCTGAATGCCTAGGTGTTATTTCAGTAGAAATAATTCTAGTATCCACAACTGACAATACAGATCCCATTACTCAGGATGTGCCTTAAAATTCTGTGTATATTTACTACAAAAGCAAGAGATGCTTTAAAACAATAGAAAATGGACTTGTTTCTGTGATTTGTACAGCCAGTTAAGTGAATATGAGTACTAATGAGCGAAGTGTGAAGCATGGCTTGGAAAACACGCAAATACAATGAAAAGTATGTAAGATTTCAGATGAGATGAAGAGGAAACCCAAATGTGAGAGACTTTCCCTTGAGCCAATATTGTTGTAAAAAGGAGAAACTGCTCTGAAATACTGAAGCAGACCAGACCTAAATTAATTAGTTCAAAGACTGTCATAAACCATTTCAGGTGTTCGGTGGCGCTTTTTTGTGATCCCCCTGCACATCACGGGTAAAATCCTTCTTGTATTCTTGAAAGTTGCTCCTTCTCTCAGTGGCAATGCCACGGAGAAGCAGAAGGCTGTGCTTGGGTTCACTGAGCTGGAACAGCATATTGATATAAACAGACCTGGGACCTGCTGAAAGAGATGCCTGCTTGGCAGTAGCACTACCTTGAGTTCAGATGGGATGTACATCTGTGCCTCATTGATAATGTAAGAACCTTTATTACATTTTTGGCTGAGAGCACCTGTGCACAGCCCAAGACATCAGCCCAGGGCAACCATTTTGATTGAGGTGATATTAACAGCTCTCATTAAAACTGATGACTATAGCAGTGCCCAATAGCACTGCTATACTAAAGCATCTGTCAGCATTTCTATTACAGAGCTCTATGTTCAGAAGTTAATAACTCAGCCGTCAAATTATGCCTACTGCTGAGCTGAAACTTGAATATGAAATACCAGACACTGATGTTTCTTCAAAGCAACATAACTACTACAGGTCTAGTTTTCACTTTTTTTCTGAGGCTTTATTGTTCTTTCTTAACAGTGCAATGGAATTTATCGGGCAATCATGAGATGCCAAAAAATTCAAGTCTTCCTACACCAGAATGGGAAAGCTGAAAATGCCTGGAAAGTCTTGGGAGTCCATTGGAGGAGGTGTCCTTTAGCAGCCTTGAGAGGAATTAGATCAGACTTTTAAGCTTTAAAATTTGGCATTGGTCTAAAATATAGTAATATCATTATCTTATTTGTAATTGAACTTTGGCTTATTTTGCTTGGATTGCATGTACAGGCTCTATAGTAGTTTTATCTGTCTGGATAATAATTGTATCTGTAATAATTAAGGAATAATTATTTCAGATAAAATATTCCTGGTTAACTTTCTGCAGGTAGACAGGCTTACCTCAAAGTAAGAATA
Source organism: Piaya cayana (assembly GCA_013389865.1). Lineage (NCBI taxonomy): Eukaryota > Metazoa > Chordata > Aves > Cuculiformes > Coccyzidae > Piaya > Piaya cayana. Next base: position 16,374 of record WAAB01022695.1, read on the forward strand.
TAATCTTCATACTATATTTTCATACTTTGGAGAGTAGCTTTAAATAATTTCTAAAACTTAGGTATTCTAATGTTAGAATATAATTTTTTTCTGCTGAGTTGTTCCTGAATCATCTTCAATTTAAATGTACTTGCCAGTGGGGTAGGCCATAAAAGATGGTTAGATTCATTTAAACATGTAAAGATGAGTACAAACCCTAAAAATATCATCTTTCTCATGCTTAACTTTATTGATAACTAACATTAACATGTTTGAAGGGTTTAAATCACAGTATTTAATTATACAATTCCTAACAGACACAAAGTGACCAGCCAAGTCAGTAGGACCACAAGACTGCAAATACATGTCATCAAAGAAGAATGTGGACAAACAGCAATTATCACACAGATGTGACAAGCAAAAAATCCAGCTCAGCTCTAGAAGCTTATATTTTGGCATCTGGCTCTTTGCCAACACCGATGTTTCATACTTGACACCTTATGTGGACAGTGTGTACTTTTGAGTATATTCTTGCACAATTATGTGCATCTTGGCGAGCCAATGTCCCCCTTTGGGAAAAGAGGGGGTGGGAGAGAGAGGAGGGAGCAAACAATGAGAACATTAATGATGCCTCTTATTAGTCATAAGTTATAGAATCACATAATAATTTAAGTTGAAAGGGGTTTATGGAGACTATCTAGTCCAAACCGCCTACTTAAAGCAGGGTTCACTTCAAAGGCAGATCAGGCCCAGTCAACTTTTGGCTGTCTTTAGGGATGCTGATTCTGCTGACTCTGTGGATGCCCCTTCCCGTGCTGAACCACACTTGCTGTGAATAATTTTGTCTTTGAGTCTAATCAGATTTTCTCCTGTTGTAATTTTGTGACTGTTGGCTCTTCTCCTGTAGTTATGTATCTCCCAGAAAAGTTTGGCTCCATCTTCTCTATGACTCTGCTTTTGGTAGGTGAAGACTGCCCTTCCATCTTCTTTTCTCCAGGGTAAGCAAGAGTGGCAATGTCTGGATTCAGTCCAGACTCTCAGCTCTGAGCTCTGCTACATTTCTGTCTGATTTATCACTATTTCTCTTGTGCTGGGTGGCCACATTTTCCTCAGTGCTTTGGATGTGGTTTCAGGTGCTGGAGAAAAGAGAAAGCATTTTTCCCTAGACCTGCTGGTTATTATTCTTTTTTTTAAACGCAACCTGCTATACAGCTAGCAACCTGGTATATGTCACTGCAAGGGTGCATCACCAGCTCACATTCAGCTTGATCTCCAACAGGAGCACCCAGTGCTTTTCTGCAAGCTGCTAGCTAGGCAGGCACGTCAGGCTGCATCAGTGCTGCCTGTGGTCTCTCAGTATATTGATGGTGATTTTTTACATTGTGTTGTGGGGATTTGGGGTTTTTTGTTGTTTTTTTTTTTATTTTTGAAAAAGAAACGTTCTGATATTTCCACATACTTTTATTTAAGAAGCGATGAAGACATGAGGATAGACACAAAAATTAGTTCCCATAGTCTGTGGAACTAATCTAATCAGTGGAAGAAGGTAACCTCAGCTGCGGGTCATATTCATTGTATGTAGAATTGTTTAACACATATGTATAAAGATTCATGATCCATAAAACTTGTCTTTTATATAAATGAGTGAAACATGTTAAGCATCATTTCTGTGTATGTTATCTAAAGCACAGTACAGGGGTATGCTGATTGAGCATTCTTCCAAATAACTGAGCAAGATAGGGGAATAAACATTATGAACACCATATAGGGAATAGAAAAACTGAGACAGAATGGTTCAGCTTCATCCACAGGTCCATGCAGAAAGTCATTAAGTGAACCAGATGAAAAAGTCTCCAGTCTATCTTCTTAACAATGCAGCCATCTCAGTCACCTAAAATATGCTATATGTGGTTTTTAAATCTGATATCTTTGCAATTTTAATGAAAGAGACTTGAAGACGGCTTGAGGAATCCATGAGTGTTTTGCATCTCTAAGTTATGAGTTAGCCAAATGGTTCCTATTTCTGCCTTAAAAAGCATTTAGGACAGGACATACCTATAAATTGCCAGAAAATCAGGAAGTGTTTTCCACTTTCACAAATGAAAGTAGGATTTGGCTCTCAGTGTTAGAAAGACTACAATTTACAGGAACAAAAATCCCCTCAAAAGTATACTTAAAAAACTAAATAGCAGTAAAAGAGAAAGCATCTGTGATTGGAATGTGGTCCTCAGAATGCAAAGGCAGATCCTTAAATCTTTACTTTCTGGAGGAATCAATGTAAGTAGGCTATGCTCAGTGTATTAAGTGTTCTAGATTAATACACATGGGATCTACCACCCAAACTGGAGAGGTGGGAAAGCAGATCAGTTGCTTGGCACTCCTCTGCAGCTGAACTTGGCCAACAAGCTGTTCATGATGGCAGCAGATGCTCCTGCCTTTGCTTTATGCCAAAGTTTGCCATATGGACTTAGTTCATGGGCGGTTCCACCCAGCTGCAAATTCCAGTGCAGGCAAAATGCCTTTCAAAGTAGAAAAATAGGATGCTGGGGCATCAAGACCTGGCGCTAGGAAGTGTTTACAAAAAGCATGAATGATAGAATAACAGTAATCTGCAATGTAACAATGTGGATATTGGAATTGCTTTCTTTCCCAGGCTTTGGCTCAGTGGTGTCGTCTTTTGTTTCAGTGCATAAACACTGAGGGGTTTTGTGGCTGGACCATATTAAAATTTGCACTTTGCAAAGTCTACATTTCCTTTGATGTATACCATGGATGTTTGAGGTCAAGGTTCCTCAAGGCCAAGGCCATGATCTAGCCCTGTGGATCAAATGCTAGCATTGATTCGCACAAACGAATAATACTATAAGAATTTATTTTTTCTTTTTATTTATACTTCTTTCATCCAGCAAAATCCTCATTTTGCTAAAGAAAGGCTTCACAAATAGCAAATTTAAGACTAAAGCCAGTTCTGGTGAGGAGCAGACTATCTTGAGAAGGAAACAAATGTTGGCCTGTGCATCAGTGAGGAGTAAGATACAAGAGCAAGCTTTGCTCCTGGAAGCTCTGCTGCAGCAGGGCTCCACCCATAGAGACGTGACTCAGGCTGCAGGACTGAAGCCTGCACTCCAGAGGGAACAGGGCTTCAAAAATAACAATCTAAAGAGATCAGAATTTCTTTTTGACTTGGGGTTGGTTTAGGGGTGGGGATGTTTATTTTTTTGAAATAAAAGAAACTTGGTGGCACATTACTGATAATTTCAGAGTAAATGGGTCATCTTTTCAATTATAGATGTAATCTCGCTCTAATAAACACATTCATTTTTCATTTTTAAACATGAAAAGTCAATTAAATGGCTAGTTTTATAATGCTGACTTTTTACATATTAGAGAAAGATAAATGGACTCATTCAATTTTATATTCCTCTCTGCATGGCTTTTATCAGTGTATAGCAGTTATTAGCAATTTGTCTATTTTGCTCTAAAAAAACCCACAAATAATTATGCAGCATTTCAGAAATTCTGACAGGTTTTCATAGAGCTTTTTTTTAACATAGATGCTCTTGTAGAACTATGATGTCAGAATTTATGTGTTTATTACTGTAAGAGCATAAAATGCTTTTTATTTTCATAAATGGGAATTTCAGAGTCCCTGGGTTTTATTCAAGGTAGAGAGAAAACTAAGAGCATGAAAAGAAAGAGTGCTGAAAAGAGTTTCAGTGACTTTGGAGCTCTGTTCCTGATTTTCAAAACTCCAGCAGTTCGGCTTTAAATTAATTTTGAAAATGGGACTTGGGTTGCAAGGCCTTATAACTGCATCTGAAATGGCTTGCCGTTAAACTATGCTACAACTGAATCACAGCATCTGGTTAGAACATATTTAAAATGTACAGCATGGCTGGCACCTAACGGCAAAGCTTAACATCTTGTTTATTTCTTAAGAGAATACATTGCCAACCCCATCTTTTTTCTTTAGAATTGGTTAGTTATGTAAGCCTTAATTTTTCTGCATGCTTATTGACAGTTTGATGAAATCCTAAGTAAGCTTCAGGAATCAATTCCTCTGGTTTATGCACCATGCTAAGAGTGATTTGATTATCCCTGTGGCTGCAAAAAAGTAACCTGCATATGCCCTGAGTTGAAACATATCTACATTAAAGAGCATTACATCAATATTGTTGATACACTAGAAAGGAGCCAGTTGGGAAGTACATTTTCAAATAAAATATGAGATGGAATTACAAGCAATTAACTTCTTCCTTGGAGCAGCAAGAAACATTTAAGATGCATATTCTGTTCATTAAAACTACCTCGCATTGTTAGTTTGAGAGTAAGATAGGAATAATGTGCTTAAAAAGTGGACTACACAGGTAGCAAGGAAATACATGCTGCACAGCATCAGGGACTGTTCATTGTTCACTTCAGCCTCGCTTACTTCAGTAGTAGATATTTGGTCAGTTAAATGGTCTTCACTGCCTCCTCCTTTAGCTGAAAATATGGTCTAATGTTTCCACTCGTGATAGTGCCTCATTAGCCTCACATCAGACTCTAACGTGTGTTTTAAATATTCTCTTACTGTGCAAGAGACTACAACTCTGTAGAGCCAACACGTGGAATTCATGCGTTATAGTTCTTAGATTGATCTGTCTTTGGTACAAACTGAAAAATTACTTGGCCATTTTTACCTCTCTCAGGTAATGAGGAGGGCAGTAGTCAGAACTGCTTCTTTGTAACTGTTAAAATGTATTTTAAAAATCCAGAGATGGATCTGATTTTTTTCATAAACAGAAACCTCATTTCAGCAATGTCAGTATCTGAAAATTTTTAAACTATATAAAATATACTATAATTATTATTGAAGTAATTTGACTTTTTTACTTCTTAATTTATTTTGCTTTTTAACAGTTTGGTATATTTAAGGACCAGCTTATGCGAGAGGTAACTGAGCAGAGCATGGAGCATTTTGCTGTAGCTAATCATTTACTTTGAAGCTGCCCTTGACTGTTTCACCTCTCTTAAGAAAGTTAATGAATAGAGTTACACTGCTTTACTATTTCATTGGTTTGGCATTTGCATGTAAAATGAGTTCTCTTCTTGGCATCTGTGATAGAGTGACAAAAATTAAAATTGAATTATCTAGATACATGTTGAGTTCAAGTAGCGGTTAGCACAAAGAGAGGTGGGACAACCCCTTTGTTGATTGCTTTTGGACTGTCTGCTTGAGACAGGACAAGGCTGAGGGAGGCAACAGGCCCAGTTTTTAAGGAAATGAGGCTGTGAATCAAAGATTGACTCCCTGCAGGAGGTATGAATTGCATCCAGTGACTAAATCCATATGAAGGATAAGGAGCCAAATAGCTGACAAAAGTGGAAAGAAGGATTTTTGTTGATTCATTAGAAGAGAAATAATGAAAGCTAAAAAGAGTTTTGAAAGTTGGGACTGGGAAACTTTCCTCATTTATTTCTTTCTTTCTTTCAGACCTGTCAGAAAAGTGGGAGCAAGATCTGATATAGTCAGCTATTACTTTCTTTTTTCTAAGTCCGTTGATCATAAATATTGTGATGATGCTAAGAAAATTTATGTTACATGAGATTCCCAGAACTAAAATAGCAATGTATTGGCCAGGTGGTGATGTTTTCATTAGAGGATCCAAAATTTTGTTGTGTTTTGGGAACCTGCCAGCATCCCTTAAATGATGTCAGATTTTCATGTATGCCAGAAGTGACTGCAGACTGACATGAGAATATCTTTGCCTTGTGATCAGCCAGATTTATTTGTGGGTTTTTTTGGTGGCTTACTTGCCTTCACCTAATATTGAAAGACCAAAAATGGTTATTGGTAGAAGCAACAGGTTACCAATAGATCAAACCATTTGAATAATGAATCACTGAGAGTCAGTTAAGTAGATCAGTGGATAACTTCCATCTCTGAAAATCGAGATCCCTCCATATCAATCGCAGCAGAAAATTGTCTTTTGATGGTTGAATTTATCTTGTCCTTGAATTCATTTTTGATCAAAGGTAAGTACATGTTCCTTGGTTTTGACTCGCTAACACTGCCTCTAATAGGCTCATCATGGCAGCGGAGCACAAAGAACAGAGCGCTGTTCAGGGGTGAGATAGGGACGTGCTGTTTGTGCTCACGTAAGTGTCTCTGCATTAATTATCTAAAAGGAAGAAAACTGTTATTTTAATGTTTTGCCGCTGCAAAAGCTGGGGTTTTTTTTCAGAAAATGTACTGTACCATTATTTTTAATTTAGGCTTATGTGTATGCTATTACTGAAGAAACGTGACATTTGTTAGAAAAAACATTAATCTCTCTGCAGTTAATTTGTTTGTTTCTACAGTTGTGTGGTGTCTGCATGTGTCTGTAAGATTATATGGAATTCACAGAATTTGACTTAAAATATTTGCAAAATCTGCAAAATTTCACAAGTTACTCCTGGTCTTGTACGCTTTACAGATTGTCGTCTCTGCTGTAGTCTGAGAGCAGGACAAATAGTCAAAAGTATAAGTGTTATTTCAGTAAATTATTTAGGTACAAATTATTAACATGAAATGTGTTCTCATTAACAGACCAGATGAATGTGCCATGTAGATTAGTGGAGATAAAAAGAGCAATGCAACAATGTGGGTGTTGTGCCTTAATGCGAACGTTACTGGCTGGCTATAAGATCAGGGACAGTTACTTTTGTCTTAGATTTTCTCTGAGAAATGTACACTTGTCATCTATTAGATTAGATAACTGAGCTTTTGTGTAGAAAAAATACATCAACTTTTACAGAATTTTGTAGCAGTAGTTAGCTGGCTCTGCTGTCAGCGCCCAGGGTCCAGTGGTGAATGGCCTGTTGCAAGCCCTGATAAATCTGCTGTGGATGCCGATTTGCTCAGTTTTGTGCCACATACTCAAGTGACTCTTATTTCCTGTTCTAACATAACTAAAGCACAGTGTTTCAAGATACACAACATTTAAGCATGTGTTTAATTGTAATCACAGAAGTAGTTGACTTGAGATGACTCACATTTTTATTCTTAAATATGTGTATAATTGTCCTGTTGGATTCACACCACAGCACTTTCCAGACTCTTGTCAGATTAAGACATTGTTTTATTATTTGGCAGAATGAAGTGCTGTAAACCACGTACAGGTTTGTCTACACTACACTTGTGACTATATCAGGACATTCAGCCATAAGACTACTGGTTTTGCCCATCATGGTTTTTTCTTTTCCTTATCTGGTTGGTTCGCTGGTTGACAGAATTTTTGTTTCGTGAGTATTTGTTCCACACTGAAGAATAACAGATGTTTCACTGTTTGTAACCATGCTCAGAGGCAGGGTTACAGGGTTCTTTCCACAGCCCAAAGTAACGCTGTCTGCACTAACAATGTACATTATCTAAGCTTTTCAAAAGGTTGATACTCTACAGTGAGTAGCTTTTCAGTTCTGACTGGGGAATGTTAACATAGAAGAATAAGAATAATAAACCAGATCATAACTTATTATTAACTGTATCATAAAAACTTTCTGTATACGGTACTTAAATGCATATGCATATTTTGAATATAGATCTGTTTTTCCTAAAAAACCAAAATCCCTGTTTGCAGTGAGAAATATTTATTTTATATTAAGATGGGTCTATGGGCTTATATTTTCATGCATTAACTTCAGGAAAACAAGTTTATTTTATTAATAATTTTAAAGGATTTTTACCATCTCAGCATTTCTAAAGGGAAACAGAGTGATGTGTATTAATACTCTGTATGTTTTTATTAGTAAGCAGCCAAGACAAATGATTGGCAAACAGGTTAGTACCTTAGAAGCAGCTATCTGCAGCTATCAAAAAGGTTTTCCTTCATTTATTCAGTTATAGACCATATGACATAAAGGACAAAAGAGTGACAAGACTCAGGTGTAAATTATACACTCTATTGTATTCTATAATGCTTTAAGAGTCTTTTATTTTAAAGCTCTGCTTGCTTAATGATACACCAGTATTTTAAAGTTTGTAATGTATGTCAACTTGGGCATGCACATAGGAGATAACAAGTTTATTCTTTCTTTTACCGTTGTTGTGAGGATTGTTGCAATTACTGCTTTATCCATTAATTCTATCCATTAATTCTTTATCCAAAATTCTATAGTCTGCAAAACATGAAATCATTCTCAGACTGTCAAACCCCAGGAAATTTAAATTTGAGAGCTTTTGAAGTTATTAGATTTTATTTATTTTATTATTTATTATGTTTATTTTATTATTACATTTTAAGGTCTATGACAGATAATAAAGTGCCATCTAAAGGGAAGGCACCAAAATGAGGTACTGCATTTGCCTTTTCACAGGCTCTGAAACACCAGCCTTTGTTTAGGAAGAACCAGAGACATCACTAACAAGGTTGAGATTGCTTCAGCTGGTTCTCTGGTTTCCTTAGGGTAAATTTCAACCTGAACTAGCCTGTCTGAAAACATGCAATTTATCTAAGTAGTCTATAACCTCTTTTTTTTCCCTAATCTGACCTGAATTCTCACCCCTTTGTCACTCATCTTAATGGTGTTAGACACCTGATAACAGTTAACATAGTTAGTGAAACAGAAGCAACAAAATCTTGAAATGCATTAGCGGTCTCTGTAGTGCCCGTTTGCTTTAGGTTCCTCTTGAACTGTGGATCAAAGCATTTCCTGGTCCCTACAGTTAATCTACTGTGCTTTCTTGTTAATCCTTCAAACACAGGAAGTTTACAGCTCAACTTGCACTTTGATTCAAGCACAAGGTGTGTAAATACAAGGGATGTGTTTGCAAAGTTTTAAGCCTGTAATGATTCCATTGAGCAATTTACATTTTGGCTGATGCATCTCTGAATCTTGCTTTAAAAAATACAGCTTTTCACTTTCATTCAGTATATTTAATTATTTATACGTCTTCATACGTCAAATTTCATCTAGCAAGATATTTTGATAAAGGTATTCTGTAAGGAATCCAGGAAAAAACACAGTTTCTTGTTGAAATGGTTGATATTCCCCGCTATTCATAGGGAAATGGAAATTACAACCTTAATTTTTTAAAAAAGCAACAAAAAACCAAACAAACCCTTTTCAACAGTTGTTCTTAACCATTGTGAAAAAATGCAGGAGGCTAACTTGGCTGCTGCAGTAGTTTTCTAAACCAGCAGATCTTCTGTCAGTCACACAAGGTTGTGCAACCTCACTGGAGAAGCACTGCCCCACACTGTCAGGGAACTATTGCTTAATTCCATTACATGAAAAGTTAAGCGTTCTTCATGCATGAAGACCTCTTTGCAAAAGTTTTCCATTATCTAAACTATTGGCCTAGATCCACTGGCAAGAGCAATAGTGGGAGTGTAGAACAAGTGGTGAATATTATTGTCTCTTTTTGTTTAATTAGATTTCTCATGATATTTTTGCTAATCCCTAGTTACTGAATATAATGATTGCATGAGAAAGACAGGTTTCATTACAATAAAATAAAGGAGAGGTTGCAAAACTCCAAATGGAATAAAAGCCATGAAATCTGTTTCTTACACTTGAATTTAAGCCACTGTAGGATGCTGGGCAGTGCAGGCTACAGTATTTTTGAGTGGGATGTCCACAATCCAGGGTATATGCATTACAGACCGGTTGTTTCTTGCTGTCTTCTGCGAGCAGCACATGAAACAGTAGCAGCTAACTCACCGTCTTCATGCAAAACCTCTTTTGCCTAGTGAGGTGGGAATGAATGAAGTCACTGGGGAACCAGGCACTTCCAGATAACACCAGATGCCTGTTAAAAGTGATATGTATCATCCTCCTGCTATTTTAAAATAGCTTTGAAATTCAGAAGGTGGCAGCATTTTTAGAAATGGAAGGATTCAGGCTTTAAATTGTTAAACTGGTAAAATTTAGTTGGGAAGATAAAATGTTTGAGGTCATATCTGTTTGCATGTTAGGACCAAAGCAAGACCAAAATAAAAAATTTAAAATGCAGGCTTAATGTGGCAAGTGGTGTGGGTAGCATAGGCAGTTTGTGAGCAAGGCAATTTCAAAAATCCAGCTGAATTCTTCAAGAAATTATGTTTATCTGAACGGGAGTAGGAATTACCAGCCCACAGCAGGGAGCAGGAAAATCCTTGAGCACCGATATTCCTGTCCCAATTCTGAACCCATGCTCCAGGGGGCCCTGCACGGCCAAAAGTGATGCTCCCTCATGCTTACCATCTGCAAGCCGGAGCTTGTACTGACTGCTGCAAGCTCTGTGAAACCATGCCCTGCTGCTCCGCATTAAAGTATTGCAGGGGTAGCTGCCTCATGCTTAACGTCCTGCACGCTTCCAAAGTGGTCATTGCTTGCTTTTACCTTCTCACTGATCAAGGCCAGCGTGATGGTGCTCCAGCTGGGAAACAGTTCCTACATTCTGCTCCAAAGGGGATTAGGTTTCAGTGCTTGAATGCAGCAGTCTCACTTTATCATACATAGATCTCAGTTCATATGTCATCTTTAAACTCCTTGAGGAGCCCTTAAATGCTACAACATATCTAAGGTTATTGTAGGAATGATGGTTTATTTAGGGAGAAAAGTATTTTGTTTCTAAATAAGAGGAGAGACAACTCATGAAAATCAATGAATTCTGTATGTTGTGTTTGCACGCTTATGATTGTTTCCAGACTGAAGGAAAAAAAAAGTTAAAAATGACCCGTCAGGGCTTGCAGTGCCTGTGAATTGTTTTCTGTTTGTGAATTGTGGTAGGAGGAGGGAAGCAAGTATTTAGTTCTTTGATTTTATATGGTCTTGTTGCTTAACAGATTTCAAAACAGTTGTAGTGCACCTCTTAGAGGACTTATGCTCTTTGTCACATTATAGTGCGTATCTCTGCTGCTGTCTTCTCTCTTCCCATGGTCTTCCAGGTCCTATATGCAAAACCCATATGCATTGCAAAGGCTGAGAGCAGCTGATTCAGTTTTAAAGTGTTTGGACTGTCCAACACATCTTGTTTCCTTGAAACAAAGCAAGTTTCCATATCACTAGTGAACGGAAATTCAGACTTCCACCTTTTCTTTTTGTTGCTTAGGTTTCATCAGTGCTTGATCTTGTGGCCTCTGACATTGTGCAAGAAAAGCACATCATCCCTTTAACAGTTCCTGTCATTGAGAGAGCCCTTCTTTGAGGAGGCACAGGGAATTTCAGCTTGCAGTATTGTCCATGGCAGAAGAGGCATGGAACCAAGCTTCATGGAGCTTGACTATCTTGGGGGTCACAGGCAGCCTTATTCCTGATGAGCATTAATTATTTTAAAAAACAGTGATTTGGAAGTTGGGGTTTTAGAGTTGAAGGTAAACTTTTTTTAAAATTTCTTTAGCAATCTCTAGTTTTTGTGTATGTAACAGTAGACACAAGACAGTTTATCAGAGTAATGGCAGGGAATGCAATGAATCAAGATTAGGTGTTACGTATAGTTGGTTTTGTGTATTAAGATCAATAGTAACTGTGACAGGTCACAAAGCAAGCCTCAACTTCTTCAGATTCCTTCAGATTTTATAAAATGTTCACCTAGTTTTGTCTCATGGATGGCCAGAGTTTAAAAGATGCAAAACTGCCTAGTCTTAACAACAGTGGTCATTCTTGCTTCAAAGCACTTTAAAAATATCAGTGCGACAGACTTGGGATGCTGCTTAAAGATGCAGTTTGCAACTCCCATGGTTGTAATCATGGCCAGTTTCCACAGGGCACTATTACCAAGCTTATAAAAATGTTGCCTTGCTTTATTTAGCTTTACAAGGCATTAACTTTATTCTAGCAGAACCACATGAGCCTGTTTCCTCCCACACCCCCATGAGAAGGATGGAAGTTTTAAAAAGGGGGCCCAGCCATTACTAATGAATGCCTGAACTGTGCTTACAAATCCCACTTCTCAGGGATGCAGGAGAATGCTTTGGCTGTGGCTCCACATCCAGTAGCAGTGCTGTTTGAGTAACGCCTCCCATAAAGCAGCTTCCCTTCTTTCCCTTCTCCCACCCTAGGCTATGCCAACAAAAGCGTTCCTGTGGCTTCCTGATGTACCTGATCATAGAAGTGATGTGGCTGGAAAAATAGTCTAGGATTTTATTTCATGTTTCTTTTCTCCATTTCACCACACAGCTGCATAAATAGTTGGCCTTGGCAGAGCACAGGGAGAGGAGCGGGCAGGGCACCAGTGTCCAAAGAAGGAGAGCCAGAGCTGTTTAAACTACCCTTGCCTTTAGAGAAATGCTTCAAGAACCACAGCCCCAGCTGCATAAAGTACAAAAGAGCAGGTCTAGATTGTCAGCTGCTTTTAGTGTGCATTAAGAACTTCTACAAAATTGGGAAGCCATTGCATACAAATACGAGACTCACCCTGATTTTCTGTGAGGGCTCCTCTTAGTGTGCCATTGCTGTGAATCACAGTGGTCAACATTATGTTGTTGGATACAATCCAGAAGTAGCTTCATGCCTTTAAAATGCAACCTTCAGATGTAAATAAAAGTGACCATCGGAATCGTGGTGCTACCTCTGCGGTCCCACGGACATCCATCCTGCTTACTTGCCATTCACATCAGGCCTGTGAAACACCAGATCCAGATCAACTGACAACATAGATGTGTCCCAAATTGGGCTTGGTCACATGGTTAGCTCAATTAGCTCAAGCCTGCAAAACAACATGAATTTCAGATTTCTGTTTACGCTGGATTCAGAAGACAGACAGTTCCTAGTTGAGAGTAATAACTGCTAGAATAAAAATCATCCTTCAGAAATACTTCAAAACAGATTAGAACCAGAAATGTAGGTTTGGGCGGGTTCAGGGGCTTGTGTCAAACAGCTACCTTTTATTTTATTTGATATTATTTACCCCAGAACTGGAGTTGCCACATTGTGTGACTACAATCTGATATCTGAACAAGAGCTACAAAGGAAGTGAAGGAAAAAAAAAAGTAATAGAATCTCCTCAGCCAAATCCAGTTGGTTAAAATCCAGCTAACAAACTCTAAACTACCAGTAGCTCATGAAGTCTAGCATGCAGTTTTCTCTCTTTTTTAATACCTCAAACTTGGAAAGCTGTTCTGAGGCAGCTGAAAAGCAATAGGTTTCTTGTTTTGTTCTTAGTCCTCTTTTACTGGGGGAGATGCAGATATGAGCAGTATCTCTGTATCTTAATGAGTTAATTTGTGTGTGCATTTTTTTAGGTACCCAAGAAAAAGCTTTTTACACAATGAGTTAAGCTGTTTGCCATTTGAAGTTTTTGAAACCATCTAGGAAGGTGGTTGTATTGCAATCTGTGTGGATGCATTCCTGCCCTGAATATCTGTCAGGTGGCTGCATCTGACTGAACAGGGCAAAATCCTTCTGGAAAGGAAGCTTTGCTACAGAGGTCTGTTTGAACACTTGGAATGACGGCAGAAAGGAACAGACCAAATTGTTATGGAGTACAGTCCTACAGATCACAAAAAGCAATCTGCAAACGTTGGAGAAATGTCACAGAAGGAGAGGTAACAAGGCCTAACCAGTTCCAAAAGCATCTGTGAAAAATCACATAGCTCAAATGACTGAAATGGTTTTCACATTCACTGCACATGTAGTCTGGTTTTAGCTATCTCCAGAGCAGTCATTTTACTGCTCTATGGTAGTTATTCCCCACTCAGTGCATAAGCATGTTTCCTATTCACATAAATAAGAGTTATGTCTTTTTATCCAGAGAAAAGGGATTTTATTTGTCTAGTGCCAAAGGAGCTTCTCACAGGACTGTGTTCCTCCCACACTTTCTATTTTGTTCAGTTCTCCTGACCTGTGTTTTCTTTTTTTTGAACTGTTAGACTTTTATATTTTAGGATATAAACATTACTAAACTATTGGAAAAGGTGGCATGGCTAGAAATGGAGTCCTTGGTGTGTTCAGCCATCTATGTAATGCAACCTAAGATATAAGAGGTAGCTTGAAAGAGAGAAAAAAAAATCTTGAAAGTTTTGTAGTGTTTAAGCCATTTTATTTTATATTATTGTATCACCACATTTTTCCGTCTCCTCTCACCCAGTACCTATCAGTGTGTCTTACTTTACTGTATGTGGGAAAGCTTGCACTTATTTATAGGGCCTTTGTGTTATTTAGCAATTTTTTTTGTCAATTGCTTTGAAAATCTCTGTATCAAGGTACTATTCAAGGAATACCAGCGATAACTATGGCTACCCCTGATAGAGTTATTAAGCCATGGAACATGTTTCTGTTTTGTGACTTTAGGTTGTTTAATTAATAGAATACAATACTGATAACCAGGGTACCTCAAGCCATACAGATACTGACGCTATGATAGCAACTACAGGGTCTCCTTTGAAACCTCCCGTTTATTGTCCCAGGCTGTTGCTGGGAAGGTGGCACCGGTGATGTTCATTCAATATTAGGCTTGATGTACCAGGATTCTCTGGGACAAAGGTTCATCAAGCTGGCAGCTGTTTTATTTTTATTATTATGATTGTTTCAATTCTTCTGCCACTGTTATGGACCAGGCCCTCTGCCCACTCCAACTTTTGTCTCCTCATGCATGAAAAAAGCTGTCATGCAACTTCTTGATGATGCCATCTCAAATTTTTTTTTTTATTCTCTTGTCCTTTAAATTCACGATTTTCCTACCCTGCTCGCTGCCTGGTTAATTGAGCAAATTGGCACCTAGCCACCTTTGGAGACAATTGTATTAACTGAAGATACCAAGGAGAACACAAGGAAGGTTTCAGCATAAGGTCAGTAGCCATGTGGGAAGAATGAGTTCCTGGATAGCATTGCACACCCACTAGCGTCCCCTTGGCTGGCTTCTTGGGTTATCAGGGGCTGCAGGAGAAGCAGATTAGGGCCATTCACACCAGCAGTTTCCTTAGTGCCTTTGAGAGACTGATAACTTCTGGTGGAGAGGCAGTGACGCCAGTGGGCAATAATCTTTTCCCCTGGAGAGCTGCCTGCCCTGTGTGTGTGTGTTTATCCCGAAAGGTGTGGCTCCCAGCTCCTGGAAACCCTGTCTCTCCTTCTGGCTTTTGGTGCCTGTGATTATATCCCAGACTGGTCGCCATAGCTTGTCCAGCTCCAGCAGTACTCCCTGGAGAGCTGCTTCTGGACAAGATCTTGGGGAAGGGTTGCTCAACAGCAGCCTCATCATATGTAGTTGCCGTTATGGCCCTGCCAAGGGGGTATGTGCTGAGCCAATCACAGCCTTCACACCTATTTCCTCCTTGCTACTTTGCATCATGTGGGGAAAGGCAAGGAAACATGAAGAGGCACGAGAATAGCTTGATTTAATTCCGGGCCCTGGCATTTCGGTGCTGCCAGTCAAAAGGCAGGGCGCAGCCTGCAGAGCCTGCAATGCGTGGAAGAAGAGCATGCTCACCCTGGTTGTGCAGCCAGCGTGCAACGTGCTGCAGCAAGAACGTGCTGTGAGCTCAACCACAGTTGTGCAAGGCAAAGCCTTCTGAGCAGCATGGCACTGAGGCAAGCTCCTGGCCCTACTTGCTGTGCCTCACTGAGTCCTTTTGCACAAAGGCAACGCTAAGTACGGGCATGCCCTTAATCTTTATTTCCTATCCTCACCTTCAGGGGAGTTCTGAAAGCAAAGGCCTACTGTGTTTAAGGATTTTTAAACAAGGCTGTGAATGTGTATTAGCTTGTTTGGCCCACAATATAGTGAGCTACTGAGGAGTGTTTGCTGAAGTGTACCCTGGCATCCTTGTCCTTCCTTTGCAGCTGCTATTTACCAGACAGCATCTGCGGTCAATGTAGCTGGCAGGAAACGTCATTGAGGAATGAACTGGATGAGTTAAAAGAAATTTTCACACTAACTTCGTCACAGGCATTTGAAAATACTTCACATGAAGGCATATTTTTGTAATACTGAATTAAAATAACATTGCATGAAGCTGGCTCAGCTAAATCAAATTTACCAGCAAAATGTTCGGTGTTTTTGGTTTAGGTCCTTGCTTTGTTTACAGCTCCACTGTGTTATGCTCTGTGTTGCAGAGAGAGCATCTCCATCCGCTCTATTGATGTGTTGTTTCACAAACGTGGCAGCAACACAGCTAATTCATCAGCACTGGGCAGGGGGTGGGGGAGATTTAGACTTTTTCTTGGCAATTAAAGGAACTGATTATGAAAAAAGCACTTATTCCTGTTTTAGTCAAAAAGGCCTGATATGATGCTATTTCCTTAAGAAACTCAGATTGCTTAACTAGAATGAGAATGTCATCTTTAAAAACTATCAGAATAAAGTAGCAGGATTGTTTCTTCTGAGGTTTGGCCATTCTGAAGTTTAATTTGCAAGTCAGATGTAATTATTCTTCTTGTAGTTTTATGGCCCATGACTGGAACGTTTTAAAAATTTATCATTCCAGTAAGTGAAAAAACTACTCAAAAATAGAACTTAGGAAGAAATCAGAACCCACAAAACCAAAAATACACAGCTATTAATAGGCATCTCAGTCCCTGTGCTGATTCTTTCTTTGTAGGTTGTGCAATCTACCCCTTCCTTTACCCATTTTCTTTGTTTTATTTTTTAGATCTTTGTTTAGATTTCTTGTAGGATTCTCTTTATTTTGTTTAGAAAATTCCCAACAAATTGTCGTTGTTCTAACTATATGGGAGTGGACTATTTTTGTTGGGTTATTTTTCTGAATTGGGACTCTGTAAAACCACCTCGTCATCCATCTAATAGAGATGTTCTGACAATGTATTAGTCATTACTAGGGTGACATGAAGCAGACTGTAGTGTTTGGAGATGCCCTGACAGTGAAAGGCACTATGGTTTAATCCTCCTCATAGATGTGCAAAACTGAACTAGAATGCTTAATAGGTTTTTGCTTATAAATCCCAATGTGCCATTGAGAGATTGGGTCTTCATAGAAGGGCTGGATTTAATGGGAAACCTGGACATCTGCGGTTTATCTCACAGCTCCCATCTTAATCATTGCTCGTAGGGGTGGGTGAAGTGTGCTGCTCCAGCACCAGCTTCTGTTGCCACCCGGGTAAAAGCAACAGAGGGGAAAGATCTCCCTACCTAGCACCCAGACGCAAGCTCAGAGCTGGGGCTTTGTCTCCAGAGCTCTGATAGCAGCATGGCCATGAAACAGCTGAAGTAAACAAACCAACAATACAGGCATTTTTGTACAGAATAGATCCATTATTCTTCCTGACAACATGACTTGGATTTTGAGTTCTCATTCTTTGTATTGTTCCTTATTTAAAAAGAAAGAGAAAGCAGAACAAGGAGTAATACAAATGAGACAGCCTAGGGCTTGTGCTTGCCTATAGGACGCTATTAAGGTCCTGTCGGTGCTACAAATTGGAACCATTTTGTAATCAGGTCCCTTAACCCAGCTGTATTTTTAAAGCAGTCAGGCCCTAAAGTCCTACATGCTTGTGTGATCGATTTGCCTAAGACCTTCTACACAGACTAATAACCAAGAGGCAATAAGCAATCACTTACCAAGACCAGTCTATTGATCATTTAACACACACAGTTTTTCTTAGCCAGGCAACGGGACTCATGTAGTCATATAGTGTGGTGCACGTGTGTGTATGTGTGTATTTACTGCCCTTCCCATCTTAGCCCTCGGTGGGATTCCAACCAGAGGATACTCAGTGGACTGTACTGGGGATACACGCTACTCTGCCTGGGTGCACAGTCTGTGGAGGCTGCCAGGCTAGGTTCTGCCCTGGCCATCCCTGTTCAAGAGCTGCTGGGAAGGCACACAAAGCTGTTAAGGGCTCCAGGCAGTGTTTTGTTGCAAGGCTTACACTCAATATGGCTTCAAAAAGTTTGTGTTACATAAATTTTGAGCCGTTTCTGGTCATTTGGACTGGAAATCCATACTGTCGGCTGGACACAGAAAAGCCAGCGTGGATTATGGGAATTTTTTTCTCCTTACAAGCAGAGGCTAGGTATGCCTGAGAAACAGCCCTTGAGTTTGCTGAAGCATCAGAGATAGATGTATTTCCCAGCTACATCAAGAGAATATGGATTTATGTACTCTGAAAAGCACACAAACTCCCCGCGAAGGGGTAAAGAGTTTGTCTGGTCTGCATGGTAACCTCCTCACCTAGGGTGTTCCTCTGACTGGGGAAGGTGTGGCTACGAGGAAGCCGTGATCTGGGAGAGATGAAGGAGGGTCTATGCAAACCCTCAAAATTCTCCTCCTGCTGTCTTTTTCAGATCTGGGCAGCCATAGCAAGAGACAAGCAATAAAGGCATCATCTCTGAAATGAAATGCACTATTCCATAACCAAATCAGCTGTCCTGAGCCCACTCCTGGAAAAAGAACATCAGGAACGTTAAGCAGAAAATTGCTGTGTGTTTAAAAATTGTTTTTACTGATTGAGTGTGTTAGAGAGAACTTATTGGATTGTTCCATGCCATTTTTTGTTTTAATCTCTGCACTTGTGATTTTCCAGGGGGACACATAAAGTAAATCCTATTGCACTTTCAAGGCTGCCTGTAAACCCCATTTTAAGTGGCCAATCTGGAAGACATTTCATTCAACTAGATGCTGTTTCTGTTTACACATCTGTAACATTTAAACATTGCAGGATTGTTTGAATGCAATGTTTAAATGTATTGAACATTTAATTCATTGATGTTTATTCTTAAATGCGTAAACAATGCATAAATTTATGGTTTAATGCATAAACATTGTATGACCACCTCAGTTCATGGTCTTAAACATAAGTAATTGGGAATTTTGGCCCAAAGCAGGCAAATTGATAGTGGAGGAATTAAAGGGAACCACAGAACGTCTCTCTGTTATTGACAAGTAATAAATAACAGAATAACTTCATTGACGGATAAATAAATAAGCGGCTGGGGGGTCATACCCATTAATGTCAACCAGCAAACTAGCTTTCCCCCTTACTCTCCTGATACAGCTTGAGAATCCAATACCCATAAAACCAGGAGTTTTGTTTCTTTGCAGTGGGAGGTGGGAAAATGGAGAAGACAAGTGGCAGGGAGAATGGGGTGCATGAGGGAAGGAGGAGGCATGAGAAACTCTGATAGATGAGTTAGATGCACTAAAAAGTCTTTTTCTGGGAGACATGAAAAAAGGCAGAAGCAAGAGCTGACAGAAGCAACTCGTGAGAGAGTTAAATGGCAACAGATGGAGGTCTGGAAGGTCAAACGTGGTACAGGAAGACCTTAAAGGATCCTGTTCAGGAGATGTGGCGGCAGAAGGTGAGGGTACATGCAAATGTTGCATCCAGAACAGGCTGTAGGATCCAGTGAGGGTCAAGGGATGGAGACACAACAGAGGGAAAAGGGGCATACAAGGGTTGATGTCTCATAGACCCGGGTACCTGGCATACAAGGACAGAGATGTCTTGAAGGGATTAGAGAATTGGGAAGACATGGAGTACACACAGTATTACTGGCACGGGGACATGACGGTCAGCTGCAGGAAGCTCTTGTGTGGCCTTAGGAGAAGATCACACCCTTTCTTCCCACATCTTTTTTGTTCAGTGTATAGCAAAGGGAGTATACACAGTGAGACTATCTTCAGCAGTTCACTTCACAAGATTGATGGCAATAAAATTTCCTCAGGAAATATATTGTGCATCTGTTATTTTCAATGGGTATAAAGTAGAAAAAACAGTTAAAGGTAATATTCTAAGTCTTTTTTCTGGAACTGTGGCTGTTCAACGGGGGTTATAAAGAACCACTTTCAGTGGGGAAATCAATCAACATGAAAACCAAAAATTCTCTCTGTCTGGCTCTGTCTTATGAATTCTGCAGTGTAAATGGTCTTTGATTTCCTAGTGTATTTGTATTTTGCCACATTTTTGATTACACGCATATGTCTAATAGAACATTTGTCATTAAACATATATAAAATTCACATGCACATGCATACTAAGCATGTGGAAGTCTTGTTAAAAGGATTTATTCCCTCTGTGGCCATATAGAAACATTTGAAATACTAGAATTGGACTGAATCACGATGTTAAAAATAATCAGTAAAGTCTTCATATTTACTTTCTAAATTTTAAACCCTGTGGAGACGTAAGGAAGCATTTAAAGTTTTCTCACTTTAATCTTTTTCTCTGATGCCAGAAGGAGTAAACAGGGGGATTTCTTTCCTTTTCTTTCAATGAAAACAGGAGATTCTCAAGACTTAAAATGAAATCCCAAGAGTAGACAACAGCATGTTTCCTGCTCCTTTCCCCTGTTGATCCTGCCAGGGATTCTCAGCTGCTGGACACAGCCCCTGACCTTCCTGCACCCCCTTCAGCCCACCTGCTGTCCTTTCCCTTGGAGCTTCTGTCTCTCTCACCCTTTGAACATTTGGTGGTGTGTTAGGATGAGCTAAGAATATTCCTGCTCACATTGGACTCAGGACCATTGCCCTTGTGTGTAAATGTGGTGTAAATCCCTAGCCTGGAGCCTGTTTGTTACATGTAACTCACTTAATCTTAGCCCCTTTTCCTCTTTCCACAGCAGCAGGGATGCTCAGTAAGGTCAGGATGTTTTGCAGCTCTAGCCCACACTGTTTGTCCCTGTAATATTGAAGACAGACCCTCTTTCTCCTCCTGGGAGTACAGAATTCCCTCTAGGAATTGCCCAATTTAGTAACTGCTGATGGAAATGCTGCCTGTAGTGACTGCAAAGAGATGCTCCTGCTATCAGAGTGCAGCTTTGCTTTGTGAACACAGGAATTGCTGAGCTGCAACGGTGAGCTAATGAAAGTAATGAAGTGTTGGGAAATCAGTAAAATCACCACAATCACCATCATCTATAGAAAAGGTTTTTCCCAGTACTTCAAAACAGTAATGCCGTTTTTGCTCATATAAGAAGGAAATCAAAACATGTTTAACCTGAAAAGAGAAAGTCCAAGAACATCACGGACTTACAGTAGTGTGGAAGGACTTAATATATGATGCTCCATTTCAGTGTGAACTTGTAGTGATATATGTCTTTGATAAAGTATTTTATTTTTTAATTTGCTTCCAAAGAGAACTTTTAGCGAAGTATTTTAGAATATTATATGCGGGGACCTTTCTAAAGGCCTAGCATTTAAAATCTTTCATGAGTGTGTCTGGATTTGTTCAAGAGAAATTTGTTTGTGTATGTATACATAGGAATGCGTCACAATTTTTGACATTAGCTTACTTTTTGCGCTCAAGGTTCACTTCCATTTGTGCTGTTACAAAGCTTTTGCTGTATTTTGTCTAGATAAGATTTGGAGGGCCATGACAAATTTGTGGTACAATTCTTATCAGCAGTTTTCATAACCAACAGGACTTGGGTTGGTCCAGGCTGGAACGGAAGCTGCCAAGAGGGCTGGGCAGGAGGGCTGGGACTTCCATGCAAGAGGCACCCTTGGGGTGATGCTGAGGTGATGCCGGGGAGCAGGACCGGCCATTTCCCTTGCAACCTGGAGATTCCTTGCACTCCAGGCACAGCCTCGCCACATCAGTGTCTTGGCAGTTGGCGATGAAGGGTAGCCAGTGCACAGCAGTAAAAATGACACGTGTCTAGCAGAAAGGGGAAAAAGGTGTTTGTCAGAGGAAGGCCAGCAGCTGGGTGACTGCAGCTGGGCAGCTCTGCCTTTGTTTGAAACATAGTGCTGAGGAGTCAGCAAGGTCTTTGGCTCAGCTCCTCTAAGACCTTTCCATGTACCTGTCACTATACTTTTTAATATTTTAGGAAATGGTTAGCCAGTGTGTTTAGGAGGCATAGTTCTTCTTCAGGAATGGGACTGTGGCTTGCTGATACTTTTCATCTGGAGTACAAAGTGCTGTTCTGATGGCTGATGTGGATTTTCCTCTTGCTGAGTCTGGAAGTTGTTGCAGAAGTGAGTGTCACAGACGCTTTGGAGAACAGTCTAAGCTGTAAAGAAGAACTAATTTAATAATCCCTATTGAGAAAGTTGTTATTCATTGATGTCAGATGGTAAGTCATTTAAATCACTCCATCCTCATATATTTCTCTAGCTATTTACCTGTATTTCAAAACTATATTCAGAGAACATTGATGGTTTTTACAAAGCTATTGCACAGGTAGCCAAATTTAACAGTTACTGGCATTGCATATTTGATTGAAAACACATAATTACTTTCAAACTGGTTTCACCATGAGAAATAGGAGCATTACTTCTGATGTTACTGCTTGTGAACTGTTCTGCTGCGTGCTCTCTTCCTGTTGCAGAAAGGTAAGATATGAAATTGAACAGTTAGTTGCAACAGCAGGGAAAATTTTAGTGTTGGTTTATAATTTCTCTCTTTGAATAAAATTTGTGCATAAATATGAAGATGAGGAAGGTTTAAACTGAAAGGAAGGAGACCAAAAAAGTATAGATGTGGAGCAGCAGGATATGGATAAACGTTAGTTTGTGATGATTTTTTTTTCACTCTGCTTTAAGTACTAGTGAAAACTTGCTTCCTGAATTTAGCTTGATTTCAGATTTTCTCACTTGCTGTATCCTGTGATTGCTTACCTATTCTCATTGTTTTAGAGCCAACAGAAACTAAATACATAGTTGCTCCTATGTGTTAACTTGGTCTACATATAATTTTCTGTTCAGGGCACCAGCATAAAAGAACATAAAACTTCAGTGATTCATTGGGTGACTGAAGCTGTTAGTACTTCCCAGAGATGGCACATGAAATGAAATCTCAATTAAGAGTGGCTTTCCTTTACAAAGTAAAGCCTTTGAATCAGAGCATACCTCTGAGCCTTTTGTCTGCCAAATGGGTGGGGGTAATTCAGTTGAGAAAATGCAGTCAAGATGTGAAAAAAACGTGCCTGGGGGCATGCGACGCCTGTTTCCAGTGATGCATGGATGTTAGCTACATGCTGAGCTTTAAGATCCCAGAGCAAAATAAGAGTGAATATTCCCTTCTCACTCTCTGGGAATTAAATTAGGTGTCAAACCAAAGGGCTTTAGGAAAATAAAATCAGAAAATGTTTGAGTTTCAGTTGGAACTTCTAGATAACTTACAAATTTTCTGAGTGTGAAAGCTTCAAAAAATATGGTTCTTTGTTGGCACTGAAATGAGGAGCTGTCACTTTTTAAATGTTAGTGCCTTTTATATAAGTGAGTTGTAGCTTTAATTCAGAAGCTGTTCAATTATATGCCTTGTTTCCAAAAAAATTGCAGACTGCACTTCAGTGAAATGAATTCTAAAAATTTTATAAGTATAGAGTATGCTTTATAGCATGTAGTACTTTACAGTACACTTTAAAATAGATAGTATAAAATCAGGCTTAGATTCTTAATTCCTAGAATTACGTATAGAATTGAACCAAGTTATTTTAAAAGTTCTAATAGAGACTCTTGTTCCAACTAAATAAGTAGTTTTCCAAATGTGTAATCATCTCACATATTGTGGTATTGTATTATACTAGAACATAAGAATTTAAAAAGAAAGAAAAACTCTAGACTGTTGTGTTTCACTGTTCTTAAGTCGTGATAGATACAGAATGCATCCCCACTGAGAAGTACTGAAGTCCTTATACTTTCAGATGACTCATTAGGGGAAACAATGTTGACAAAAATCGGACTTGAGTCATTTTGGTTGGTGAAAATTTGTCTGTTTGCATCCCTTGGCTGTATCAGTGGGAACCACTGCACTCTAAAGGGACTGAACCTAAATGTGTATTTCTTTGAATACAGAAAGTAGACAAAGTAAATAAAAAGGAAATACAATGTTGTGGTGATATACAAGGGGTTTAAATGATCTTGAAAGATACTGCATGAACATTGTACGAAGATACCACTATGGAGGGATTATATATCATTAAGTGCAGATTTTCTGTTTTAAGAGAAAAAAAAAGAAAAATTAAAGAAACTAGGCTTTATTCTCGTTTCTTCTTATGAAGAACAACTTTTTTAATATTTTCAATTTCCTTCCTCTTATAATCTGTTCTAAATAGGTTTTATTCTTGATCTCAGCTGCTCAAGTTTGTTAGGCTTCTTTTTTAAGCGATTCTCCCAAAATACATTTTTGGTATCTTCTTTGTTTTTTCTTGCCAAGTGGGTTATTTTCTGTGTTTGAAATATGCTGAAATTCTATTTTTGTGTACTACAAAATTAAGAGGATTAAAATTCTTGCTTTCTTCTCCTAATCTCCATTTCCATTGAAAAATATTTTGTGCCCATATAACTTCATGTATTTGCAAAGGGGCAAGGAAATGCCAACGGTCATAAATTCTTAGGCTGAAAATCTTCCAACTGAACTAGCTCTACCAGACAGTTGGGGTTTTTTTAAAAGACATGTTCTGTAGAACTAATAACTAGGCCTCTAGGTTATTTAAGGTGTTATCCTCTGGTTGCTTTTTAATTGATTCAGATATTTTTTGAAGTGAGGTGTCAGCAATGAGTCTCATAGCCCAGTTGATGGAGGTCTTGCAGTGCTGAGGAGAGCAAAAGATTTATTTCATATGCCATCTGTTAGTAAATCTTTATAGAATGGTTGCTTTTCTATGACAGCGAGAAGGAAGTTGACTCACGTTCAGCCTGCAGATACTTTTGTGAGAGCTGTCTCAGAGCCAGCTGTCTCCCATCTCCCCTCATCCTTCTAACTTGTTTCTTACCAAGTGAAGTATTTTTCAACAATATGTCCTTTTTGCATATTGTCTACTCTTTGTCTTAGCCCATTTCTCCAACTTCCATATCCATCTGTGCATCTAATCATGCTCTCTAGTATGCCTGAAGCTCCTTCTCACTTTGTAAAATCTGAAAACTCAGAAATCAGGCTGCATCATCCACATCAGAGGCCAGCCTCCAGCATGGTCTTCTCTTATTCACTAATGGCTTTTAGCACATTCTGTTGGCCTCAGCAGGCTCAGGCACCTCTTGCAGGTTGCTACCAAGCATCCTGATCTGGAGAGGACAGTTACTGGCCCTGGAAGAGCCTCAAAATGGACACCTGGGTCACAATTCTTAAAATGCAAACAGCAGCTACATGAGTGTGCTGTAAAAATATTGAATAGTGTCAGAATGCTTTGATGCCTCTTTGCAGTTTAATGAGAAACCACTGATATATACTCTTCCGTATAGTTTCCTTGTCATGCACTGACAATTTCATGTAGATAGTTCTCTTCATGACTATGCCATGTGAAGCAGCATTGGGAATCGTAGGAGAGTGGAGATATATGTCATCTGCTTCCTCCTTATTTGTGAAATATATAGTTGTACTATTAAATAAAAACTAGCTTTATTTGACAACGGTTTGCATTGTTTCTCACAAAGGCATGTGAACTTGAAATTTTTATGTGCTTACAAAGAGCAGGTACGATTCTTTGTTCCTGACCACTTTTTCCTGTGAATTTAGGTCAGACTGAAATGTCAGAGGGGACCCTGTGAAAGCTACTCTTGATCCATAAAGATGAGCGTTGACCTGCCTGCCTTTTTTCTGTCTCCTGCAACATTAACCATCCATATCATAGTGCCTGGATCTATGCTGTTGAGCTCACCAGACCTGTTGCAGGAATATTTTTGTGTTTCTGGCTGAAGCAACCAGAAATAAGAGGCAGCACAGGGGAAGGGTACAGCTTGGGAGAGGGACATGGTGTTGGGCAGCCCTAGGAAAGGCCAACAGGCTTACAGGGACCCAGACCCCTCAGATGTCCTCTATGGGGGAGGATAGGGCTCAGTTTCTCTCTTTGTTTCATGCCCCTGCATCTACCATGGCCACTTCTAGCCATGTTCTCTCACCTGCGTACCAAAGATATTCTTAATGGCCTGTGGGTTTTGTCTCAGCAGCCTTTGGGTAGTCTTTCTGCTTGCCAGCAGGTTCTGCTTTGTGTGATACCACTGTGAAATAATCCTCATTCATCCTGCTTTATACGTGGTTTAGTCATCTATAGTAGGTGTTCAACAGTACTAGATTTTTTGTTACTTTTCCCTCTTATTAATGCCTCAAAACTCTTAACAAGGATTTCTGTTCTGTCTTTTCAAAGTTTGGGACAAGCGTAGGTTACCTTTGAAATAAAAATGCAAGCCTCTCCCTTGCCTGTCATTCCTAAACAAGCTGTACATTTTCTATATTAATATTTCAGTTTTGTGAATTCTTAGCAAGTTTCTGTTATGCCACTTAAATCTCATACTTTATTATGCATTAAGACTTCCAGTTCCTCCTGTTTTCTTCTTCATAGCTCTTTTATTAGCAAACAGGCTTTTCATACCTTTGCCAGATGGAGTTGCTGTTCGTTGCTGTCCCTCTCGTGACCTTACAGTGAACCTCAATATCTGTTTTCCCTTCTTCAGTTTGTGCCTTTTTTTTTTCCTCCTTTTCATCACTTCCCTGAGTTTTGACCGTGTTCTGTATAGTTTTGGTTGAGAGGGGAGAGTTTAGTTCACTTTTTTATTTTCTATTTTTCTCCACTAGATGGATAACAACAGAATAGCAGGGTATCTGGTGTGGAGCCGTTATCCCATGATCAAAGAAGTCAAAGCACTCTTGGCAGTATCCTCAGAACAGCCTCTGCATCCAGCACCAATGTGTGCATGTGCATGTGTGCACACAAATCTGTATGTGTCCTTCTCCTGTCTCTTCTGCTTGGTCTTTTACGCTAGTTTAGTAGGGTTCAAGGGGATGCTTAGGGAGCCCCTGTGCCTTCTCCCTTAGTCCAGGTATTGAATAAAATTGTCCTGCTTTCCGTAAGAATCCATGGGTTCATTTCTCTGCATTTCCTGTATATTTGGGTTTGGTTTTTTGTTTTTGTTTTTTGGGGTTTTTTTTTAAGTAACAGAAGTTTTTTTCCTTTCTTGAAAAGGCCTGAACTATGGATGAAGGGATGGCACTAAAGTGCTGGAGAGAAGCAGGAGTGCTTCCCACTCAGGCCGTGGGTGCCTGGGCTTCTGATACATTGAAAAGCAAACAACAGGCAAGGGAAGAGGCTCAAGACCCTAACATAGGGGAAGAAACTTCTGAATAGAAGGGAGGAAAATCCTGCTTCCCTAGGGCTTAGATGTCTTAAAAGAGAGTTTGTCATTTCCTTGAATATGTTAGAGCTATTTCCTATTGAATGTTTCTTCCTCCTTCCTTTAAAGACCATGTAGTCTAGTACAGTGTACATGTTATTTGAGGGCATCTATGCTATTTTAGTCACTTAACTTCTAAGACTTTGCCATGTTAAACTGCCCAGTATTTTCCCCCATACATTTTGCTTGCAATAGTTCCTGCACATTAGCTGTGGCTTCTGTTAGCACATGCCATCATTTAATGGCACGTTCTGCATGTTTAACCATTGACCTGGTACCATAACTTATTAGCCTACTTTCCAACTCTGGCTGAAATTCAGCAAAAGTGATTTGCAGCTTTTCTGTATTCCTGAAGATGTCTAAGTGTAGATGCAAATCAGTGTGGTGAATGTAAGGCAATTAAAAACTATGAAATTTTCTTTCCTAATTACTGTATAAGGACTTCATTAAGATACTGAGTAAGGCCTCAGAAGACCATGAACCACAAGCTGAAAACCACAGCTTCAGTAATGGTGTATTAGGAATTAATGATGAATTCACAGTGTTTGTTACCTGCATTGCTGCTAGTAAATAAGAGGAAGGCATCTGATATCTATTTAAATAGTGAAAATTATGTAGAGGTTTTAAAAGCAATTTGTTTACTCCACTGATATCAATATGGTAAGGACTTAAGGAGCTAGATTATTCTAAATTTTCGTTTCTTTCTCCCCTATCACTGTATTGGCATATGACTTTCTATATGAGGAGGTAATGTGAAATCCAGAAAGACATGAGATCCTGAAACAAAGATGAAACACTATTGCTATGATTTTTATAAACCTAGATTAGTGTGGTTGTAGTTGAATAGTACATGATTCTCCACCTTTAGTACCATGTCAGCAAATTATGACCATGGATGACTATGTTATTGTGTCCATTACTCTTATAATTATAATTAATACAGTTTTACATGGAAAATATTACTGTAATATGACTACCTGTCACTGTGCTACTTTGTAGAAGAATCACAGTGCTGATAAAGTTCTCCAGATGATTATCATGTTTTACTTCTAAGATATCAAGTTTCTTTGCAAAAAGACTTTACTTTAAAATATTTGATAGTTCAGTTTCTTATTAAACTCTGCATTTTGCATGCACTTTGTAGTACAGAAGTATTACTTCCCAGCAAACACTCACATGTCTTCACATGGTTTGGAACTTTATTACAGAGCATTTCCACTTCTCAGTTACAAGAGAGTGTTTACAGCTGCGTATTTTCTGTGGTTTTTGCTGTAATGTTTTTAACAGGTTTATTTCTTTTATGCTTCATTGTATAAAAGGTGTCCAGCAAAACAGATCATTTCCTAAGATATTTTTGCTTTTTTAAACTCATGGAGCATGCAGTATGCAGCCTGGACTGATGCATGATTATTCACAGCATGAGGAGCATGGCATGGTCCAATTGACAGTGCCCTGGACTATAGCACAGGAAGACTGTGATTTCCTTTTTGGCTCTATTGCTTATTTGCTGTGTTTCCCAGTGCAAATAACTTCATATTTGTGCTTCTTCCTCCTCTATTTCTGACTCAGATGTAGAGTGAAAATACCTTTAATGTATATGCAGTGTTTAGCACCGTAAGAAAGATCTTGTTCTTCAGGTAAGGCATATAGATGCTTCTGTAGTGAGCACTAAATACGTGCTAAATGCTAAATAAAATTTGAAGAAGTTAAAAAACGTGTTCAGAAGCTGGAAAAACATAGAAGATCTATTTGGGCAAACACTTGTCAGGAGAATTTTCATCCTGGTCCCACTACCTTTCATTTCCTGGTCCTGAATTTATTCCTGCATTATTTATTTCTACCCTTTCCAGAACCTTATTGTAGACAAAAGCTCCCGTTTTACTTCATATGTTCCTTTGACTTTGGTAACTCTGACGTTGGTAGCATTGTCACTGATAGTTACTGCAAAACTTATACTACCTTGCACTGTGGATGGCTGGCATCATGGCTGTTCAGGCAGTAAAAGCAAGTTGCTTAGAAAAAAGCCCCTTCACATTTGCCAGGGTAATTATCAACTATGATAAAGTCCAAGCACTGATGACTTTAGATTGAGTCTGGTTTTTAGTACAAAAGATAGTCATATTGGGGTAAAAAAAAAAAGCTCTTTTCAGAAGCTTTGGTTATTGCTTTATATCCATGTCAACATTCGTTTTCTGGGTTTTGTGCAGATTGGATTTGTTTTCAGGCTTTTTAAAGAAAGCACAAGCAGCTAGTACAGAAAGGCTGCTGAAGGGGAGACCTGGGACTTTTATCTGTCTTCACTGCAACAGGGAGAATGGACTGGCTCATCCCAGTCCCACCTGGATTATGAAGGAGAAAGGAAACTTTTTGCTGCTCCATTCCAGAAAATGCTCTTGTTCCTGGGCAAGTGAGGGGCAAAATTATGATTGGCGTTGTACCTTCTGCAAGATGCAAAACTAGACCTTACTATGAACAAGTTTAGACCCTCTAGCAGGGAAATGAGATACTTAAAGTGTAAGTTGCCAACTTCATTCCTCTTTCAACGTTTGTATTTGAGGGAAGGGAGTGTTTTGCTACCAGTGGAGTCTTTAGGTACACTTATTGCAACTTCAAAGTTACAAGAAAACTCACTCTGACCTTTGTGGTAAGGCATTTAGTATAGAAAAGGTATGCATATGTTTTCTCTTTTTTCACCCTCTGTTACAAAATATTACTGCAAAAAATATTCCAAGCTTTTCCAAAGGACTTTTGCTACGGCCAGCACTACTACAGAGGGTCCTTTGTTTTACAGGAGTATCTAAACCTGTGGTAAACTCTTGTTCATTTTTATTCCCCCAGACAGGTGCCATGAAGCTCTTTGGCATTTGTAGAGCAGATGGGATGCCATTTTCCTGTTCTATCTAATTGACAGCACCTTACTATCTCTCTCCATGCATCCAGCCTCAGAAAGTGTGGGTTGTGGAGTCTCAGAAGGCGCTTTTTCCTCATCAACAACTTGCTTAACTCACTCACTGCTGGGTGAAAAGTACAAGTGATAACTTGCTAAGTCGCTTGCGAAGCCTCTTGGGAATTCATAACCTGGGGAAATTATTTCTTGCTGCTGAATTTGCCATTTTGGCTGGTTGGTCACTTGCTGTTGACTTGGCCACCATACATTGTATTATGTATATCCAATCACAGGTGTTACTCTTTACACATATTTCAATGTAAATAGCGGTGTTGTCTGTTTAAGCAATCATATAATGACGTATGTAATTGAATGTGTGTAGAATATATGAAGATGTCTGTGAAGTGCTATCTCTGGGTATGTGTGAATGCACACATCTCTCCATACCTTCCCCTGTCAGGCTCCCAAAGGAGGGATTCTGCAAATTTCCATTTTGGGTATTCACAAAGAAGGGTGAGGGTCTGAGTTCCAAAAGGTTGGTGCCTGTGAAGGTCTAAGAGAAGAACATGGCTGTTACAATCATTTCTGCTAATCTTAGCATGCCACTGTCATGCTCAGTTCTTCCACATTCATATGTTTCAGATGAAAAATACAGAATAACTGTTTTGAGTATAACTTTTGCTAAAGGTTGTACACTCCTTTGCAGGTCTGGTTTACACAGGAAAACCACATTTGTGATGTACTTCCAGCATTTAAATACTGATAGACACATATGCTTCCCAGAAATTGCTTCTTTGAAGAAAACAGGCAATTATTTCACTTTTGGAAAGTGAAATTTTGTATTTTATGGTGATTGTCATTGGATATGACCAAGAGGGGTAGGTATACCTATACAATTATTTAATGCATTTCAGTTGGAGCACAAATGAACTAACAAACCCCTTGCCCTAGAGCAGCTGTAATTTTTAGGATTATTCTTATGAAGCGTATTGAGTTTGAGATTCTTGGCTTCCTCGTGCAGCAGCCTGTCCCTCTGGCAACTGTCATGCTAAGTCATATCAGTTACATGCTGCTACAGCCACTCAAACATCTTGTGCAAATGTTAATATTAAAAGCAGGCCAGGTAGCAGCAAACTCTGCAGTAGATCTTCAGGTCACTATCAAAATTACAGGATTTACAAGTAACCTGCATACAAATTCTCCAGTTCTCCAGGTGTGAATAATTGTCTCTGTGGCACTGCAGCACTGGCATACAAAGCATTTCAGTGCCCTTTGTGATACCTGTAAGCTCTAACTTGCAGTATTGTATGTTGGCCTTTTGACATGAATGCCATTTAGATAGCCTTTTGAATAATGCTCGCTCCTGTACATAGGACTTTCACAGTCTGATTTTGAAGAATTAAAACACAAAAAACTGTTTAAAAGAGAAAGACTGGAAAGAATCTTAAGGGGATATTTAGCCAGCTCCAAGCCCCAGAGCGAAATCAGTTGTACCAGAATAATGGGTTGTTGGGAGTCTCTCAAGAACATGTTAGACAGTGATGAAGGCACTGTACCGACCCCAGGCAATAAATTCCACCATTTTAATGAACTTTGCTGTTAGAAAGCTTTTTTAGTGTTTAACCCAACATCACCCCTTCTTCAGTTAAGCCTTTTCATTTTTGCCTTATCCCCAGTAGACAGAGAGTTTTATTTTTTAAGTGAAGCCAAGCTTCTACATATTTGAAAATTATTATCCTATTACCTGGCAATCTTCTTTTGTCTTGGATAGAGCATCTCCATCCTTTCAGTCTCTGCTCATAAACATCTCATTCACATCTTCAGTATTTTCTCCCATTACTCTATGTCTTTCTCAAGGTCTAGGGCATGCTGGGTCAAAACACAACATAGTACTCCAGCTGTGGGCTTAGGCTTGGAGAGCAGTATAAAGATTGCTATGCATCCTGCATAAGGTTGTGTATCCTACTGACTGTACTGGGTATGTCCTACCATGAAACTTGCTGCTCTGCAACAAGATGACTTCTTTGATTCATGTTCAGTAGTTATTTTCAAGCTGTCTGAGCTTTCTGTCATCTGTAAATTTAGTGAGCATACTCTCTATTCTACCAACCAAGCTGTTAATTAAAATATTGAAGAACAGATCCCTGCAAAACCCCACTCAATATATTCTTTCACTTTGGTCACCAACCACTGAAAACTAATCTCTGAAAGTATTTTTTTCAACCAGTTGTGTACCACTTTATAATAGTATCAGCTGACTGTGCTGAGTAAGGTAGAAACCTTATTAAATTCAATATGTATTCCCTCTACTGCTGCTTCTTATCCAGTACCAATTATCCTCCAAGGAAGGAAATTAGATTGATTGTACACGATTAATTTTTGACAAATCCATTTGGCTGTTTTAAACTCTTACAGGGTAATAGGGTGGTAAAAGAAACATTATATAACTGGTTTGTGTCTCTTTCCAGCCCCATTCTTGCCCTCCCTTACCCTTCTTGAACT
Source organism: Piaya cayana (assembly GCA_013389865.1). Classification (NCBI taxonomy): domain Eukaryota; kingdom Metazoa; phylum Chordata; class Aves; order Cuculiformes; family Coccyzidae; genus Piaya; species Piaya cayana. The sequence continues at coordinate 48,693 of WAAB01022695.1, forward strand.
CTCCTCTTCATGAGCCCTCACTTGTAATTACTGTGGTGCAGGAGTGAGAACAAGAGATGGAGGCAGCAGTCATTATTCCTGCCAAAGTCATTCTAGCTTAAAGCCAAGCCTGGGCATTCTCAGACAACTATGAAGAGGTTAAGCTTATTTGAAACCACCAAGTACACCAAGTAGCCTCTAATATTGATGCTGGCATGAATAATCTGTCATACGTGGAGCCTGATACAGTCATTTCTCATGCATCCATATAAAAACAATTTATAAGTTATTTAACCTTTGTTCTCTCTCTATATATAAACTTCTTTGGGAAATAGTAGGTGCTAAAATATTTTAAAATTGTTTCTCTCTTGCCAAAATCTTTGGATGCATTTGAGCAATAGCTGAGCAAGTACAGGCAATAGAAGGCATAAGTTTAAATTGCATTTGGTACATTGAAAGCTGTTTTAAGTAAGCACGCAAGAGAACAGTTTTATTTCCTTTCTTACATAAGAAGTCCATGTCTGTTAATATATGGTTACCTGGAAAACACTATGAGATGAAAAAGGTATCACAACATTTGGAAAATACTTAAAGGAGGTAAGGAATTTGTCTTTTTGACAATTAAAAATGCAGTCTTCTCTTAGCTTGGTCTGCTTGTGCAGTTTACCTACACAAGTATAATAAATAAATAATAATAAACAATAAATATAATAATGATTTTTATCATCGGGAGTTTTAAATTTCTATATAAAAAATGTGAAAGATGGTGAGTAGTGAAAAATCATCTAAATGAGGCCCAGTACCTCGCTGGCATCTTACCACATGCTTATGTTTTCCCTAAGTGCCACATGCATAATCATAGGGAACCTAAGAGCCACATACACTTTTCAGACTTAATTGGCAATTACCCAGATAACATGCCCCTTGGAATTATCCATTAAAAATACCCAAAATAATTTATGTAGCTGCCGACTATATGAAATTAAGTCATGGATTGTATCTAGCCCAGAGCCTCGTGGACTCACCAACATCTGCTGCTGCTTCCTCAGTGGTGGAGGTGGCAGATAATATGAAGTGGCTACAGAGGGTGGAGGTGGAGTGCTGGAGGGTAGGAAGGCCCTGNAGATACAGAGTTACTGATCTTATTTTCTTATATTTCCCTCAGAAATACGGCAAATTTCTTTCATTCCTTTTAGTCTACTTCCACATATTTTGTCCTCAGTGACAAATAGTGATGACTTCTGAAATGACCGGAGCTTCTTTTGTGTGTACAAATAATGTCATTGTTTTAGAAGCCAGTATTTCATGGCTTAAAACCACATATATTTATCTCATTGCCCCGAGTTACACCCTCATGAGCTTTCTTCAGCCATCTGACTTTTCCCTTGGTGTTTACACACCCTTGATGCTTTCAGATAATTACTGCATCCTTCCCAGTCCCTCTAACCTTCATTTAGCCAGGCAACAATTGTTTGTTTAAATTTATTCTCATAAATCACATCTTCGTACAGAATTAAAAATGAATGTGTGATGCACTTCTGGGATCAAGTGTATTAGTAAATTTCAAAAAACCAAATCTCAATTACTTTTTGTTAGGCATATGTTGCTACAGGATACACATTGTACTGGAGAAGTGTATTTAGCCATCTTCAAACAGAATTGCCTAATTATTAAGTCCTTGCAAATGAAGATTCATTTTTCTGAGAACCAGAGATACCAGCCTACTCTACATAGACTTAAACAAAATTACTTCCTTGTAAAACTTCATCCACATGGAGCCAATGCAGTTAGCTCATTGCCCTCGAGGGCTGTTGTATAATCATCGATGCAGTTGGTTGAGTTGTGGAGGGTAAATTCCTCCCACTCACACCACCACAGTCACAATAATCCTTCTGTTCACAAACTTCCCAAAATATTTATTGAGAGAATAGCTTGGAGGTATGTTTTCAGCAATGCTTAAGCCTGTTTTCACTTGTCTTTCTTGTTTTATTTTTTTTTTTTTTTTTGTTAATTACATCTTGGGAGTGGGTTGGACACTGCTTAAATGCTGGAGTTCCTTATAGATGGCTTCTCCTGACTTTAATTAGTTTGACAGACACCTCTGCTTTCCAGCTGAGTTTCCATAACTGGAAGCAGCTGCTCTTTGGAATTACCTCTCCTCCTCACAGTGTTAAAAAGTAATAAGTGTCTTGTGCCCCTTCAATGAATTTATGGACATAAAGTGCACAGTTCCAAAGTTTCAGGTGTGCTTGGATACAGAGAGATGCTTCTTTCCTTTCTTTATTACTTAATGAAGTTTTATGAAGTGAAACATGTCATTAACAATTTAGAGAAAATGGAATGTATAGATTGGATATGATTCTTCACTTCTTTATTAACTCTTTTTAGTGAGAACAGAGCAGGTTTTAATATATTTTTCCATGGCAATTTGAAACTGATTTGAGAGAGTGAGTCTTGAATGATTGTACAGCTTGCAAGTGGGTGAAGGGTAAGGCTTCTGCGAACAGCACAGGCTCTGTGAATCAAGCTCATGCCTGTGTTTACAGCCACAGCTGAAATGAATTCTTATCATCTTGACTACATTGCCACAGTCTTGTGAATGCTCCTGATTTCATCATTAGCTTGATGATTTATTTAACATCCTACCACCTGGAGACAAGTGATGTAAAAAATCTCAATTTGCGGCTGGCTTTTTAGAATGGAAATGTAAATTTTGGCTTTCATTTGCCAGTAGAAGTATGAAAGTGTGACTTGTGACTTAAGTGCATCCTGATAATTCAGATAATAGAAGCCAAAGAAATCCATAAGTCTCACTTTAAAAAAATCCATTAGATTTAAATGTAATTCTCAGGTGCCTGACATCTGTGAGTTTTGAACACTTATCATTAGAGCAGAAATTACAAAGCATGTGTAACACAACTGCTTACCTACTGCTTGCTAGTCAATTGATGTTTGTTTTTCCATAAATTATCTCTTAATGTACATGTCTGGGCTTGCTGGGTAGTGTGCAGGTCAGCTAACCTAGGGGCAGAACTCTGAGATGGGGAGGGCCCCTAGTACCCTGGGGAATGAGGAGGAAGCACTTAAAAGGAAAAGTAGGGCAGTTGTTTGTAGAGTGAGAGAAGACACTGTATCCATCAGAGCTGGCTGATGAGAGCTGTTTCCAGGGATAGAGGCAACAGGAGAAGCTCTAGCAATGGAGCTGGAATTATCACAGCAGAAACTGATCTGAAAGAAGAGGTTGGAGCCAATACTTTCTTCTCAAGTGGCTGCAGTAGGGAGGATTGACCCTAGGCTGATGTGATAGGCAAGCAAACATCAAATGATCACATCTGGTTTATTATCTTCACCCATGGCTAGCTGAGATCATCAGGCAGGTTTCTTTGTCTGGTTGGCTTCTGCGTTAAGTAGGCCCAACTACTTCTTCACTAATAACATATCCATGTTACTTGTGACACAGGCTTAAAAAGTGCAAAATCTGTGCTCAGTACTGAATCCTTGTGGGAGGAAAAGTCAGGCTTTGGTAGGGTCTGCTTGCTGCTTGCTCAGCAGGGTGATGTATTAACTTTTAAAGAAACAGTTGAGGAAATAATTTCTGTTCTGTTTTGTTTTGGGACAATATTTAATTGGGGAGCAGGTGTTAGGTGGAGTGTGGAGGAGGTGACTTTTGTGTGGGAGTGGTCTCTTCTAGAAAAGAATCTAAGCAACTCTTGTTTTCTTGCAAGTCTGTACCATTGCCATGCTTGTGTCACATGTACGTTCTGTACTATTTTACTAAAGGGAGCTCTTTAAATTTTTATCTCTCTGTTGATTGCAAGCAGATGATTTTTTTTTTTTAAGATTACGTTTGCTTTTCATCATAGGTCTTTTTGAAAGTTTCTTTTCCCAGAAAGTATTACTTTTAGAAAATTAATTTTCCTTTTCAAGGGGAGATGTAGTAAGCACCATCACTGAGGCAGATCCATTCTTATTTTAAAAATTTCAGCTAGACACAAAGTGATTAGTAATAAAACAGTATGCTCACTGTGAACTTGTCTTTCCCTCTTGGTGCTCCTCCCATCTTATTACAGCCAGCTTGGTGTGATACTTACATCAGCACTGAGCATCTGAAATACACAGCTATCACACGCTACTAAGTTGTACCTTGCTCTTGACCGGTTTTATGATGCACTTCGGGATGACATCATCAGACTCCTTTTCAATTAGCAATTTACTAGGAGTTTCGACAAAGAAATCAAGGGAAGAAGGAGAGAGTAAAGTCAAATTCCCAGTTCTGAGGCTTGCTTTTCTCCTTTTTCATTTCCCTGGTTCTAAAATTATTTTGGATAAGAGCAGCCAAAGGACACTGAGCTAAATAGTTGCGTCTGTCTCTTAAAAAAAAGATTTGCATACATCCCTTCTATCAGACGCTTACAAAAATAATATACTTAGTTGAGTAAACTGCGAATGACAGTGTAGATACTACCCCTAGACAGACCAGAGGGTGCTGAACTATCTGAAAAATGAAGTTTTATTAAACATTTTATTAAAAGTGCTGCAGAAAACCATTGGGAAAGGAGTTCTAACTAAATGTTGACAGGAAATAACACAGCATCCAAGCTGGCTTTGCCATGTAGCTACAGAAGGAGTGCTGAGTTTGGGTGGAGAAGGCAGGCAGAAGCAAGAATCTTGGTAAATTTTGGAAAGTGTCCAGAGAGTGTCTGATATTGTGGGAAGCAGATATAGACCTGATTTGGTGGGTCATTTTGGAATGGTGCAATGTGCACCTAAGCAGGGTCACAGCTGTGGTGTCCCCAGTGATGTGTACTCCTTGTCGATCAGGCTCTAGCTCCTGGATCCCCTCCACTGGCTGATTTAGTGCTGCTGCCTCCCAGTTCAGTAACACAGTGCTGTGCAGTCGAGAAAGGAACTGGACAGGATATGAGAGGCCTTTGTGGAGCATATGTGTGGGCAGGAAGGGAGGATACGAACCTTTCCTTTCTCCTTACGAGTCAAAAGGTATCTTTCCAGAAGGGCTGTGATACTCTCTGTGTTTAAATTTCTTTTCCATATATGATTTGTCACGCAAAGTCACAGCCACTGTATTTTAACTGAAGCCTGCCAAGCTTGGCAGCATTTGTATGTCTACCAAGCATGGTGCTAGCCTGAAGCATTTAGACTACTGGAATGATTTTCCTAGGCATGTGTCTCTCCTTCCTTCTTATTTTTCAGTCTAGTAGGGTACTGCTATCTAAGGGGAGGATGGATCAAGTGTAATGTGGAGAGTTCAGACTTATATCATAATAAAGCAATTTGTTGTTCCTAACTGCATACTACTGATAGAATTAAACAGACTTCATCTGGATCGTGTTGGATGTATTAGTGGACTGCTTTTGCCATGATCGCCTTCTATGACAAAGTGACTTGGCTGCTGGATGAGGGAAAGGCTGTGGATGTGGTCTTCCTGGACTTCAGCAAAGCGTTTGACACAGTTTCTCACAGCATTCTGCTACAGAAACTGTCAGCCTCTGGCCTGGACAGGCACACACTCTCCTGGGTGGAAAACTGGTTGGCTGGCCGGGCCCAGAGAGTGGTGGTAAATGGAGTTAAATCGAGCTGGAGGCCAGTCACAAGTGGGGTTCCC